>PVIC010037005.1:0-18289 GCA_004025085.1 Thryonomys swinderianus
TTCAGGCTGGCCCTGAGCTCACTGTGGTGCCCAGGCAAGCCGCCGCGAACTCAGCAATCCTCCTGTCTCTGCCTCCCGAGTGCTGGGATGACAGGCGTGAGCCACCACGCCCAGCATTATATGTGGTAACCGGGGATCGAACTCAGGTCCTTACGCTTGCGAGGCAGGCGCCGGAACCACTGAGCTAACCCTCCGGCCCCAAGTTTGATATTCTTTTACTTTTTCAAAATTTCTGGGCTGGGGGTATAGTACTGGTATATACATATAGCTCAGTGAGGGAATACTTTTTGGTGGTACTGGAGATAAAACTTCAAGTGAGCTATGTGTCCAACTCTTTAAAAAAAAAAAATCTAAATTTGTAGTAAAAAATGTTTTGAGATAGGATCTTGCTAAGTTGCTGAATTGCCCAAGATGGGTAGTTTGTTATCCTCTTGCCTCAATCACTGGAAGTGCTGGGTTGGTTTACTGGTGTGCACTAGAATGCTGGGCTGCGATACCACACATATGGCTCTGAATGCAGCCACCAGCACTGCAGGTGTGTATGTGTTTGTAAATAAGTATCATGCTGTGGAAAAGTAGAGTTGCAAATGTGTAATTGTTATTAAATTTACTGTTCCTAAGGCACAGCAGAACAGATTATAGAAAATACAATGAAAAAACTTCACTCGTGCTAAAGATACAATGGTAAAGTCCAAGTGTCTAGTTACTGTACTTAGTGTCATTGAATGAAGCTACTTTTCACCTTGTCTTCTCACTTTTCCTTTTCGCAGTGAACAGCTCTGCGCTTTTTGCTACTGTGGGGAAAAAAGTTCCTTAGGGCAAGGGGACTTAAAACAGTTCAGAGTGACACCTGGATTCGTCTTGCCGTGGCAAAGTCAGCCTTCCAACAAGGACATTGATGACAGCAGTGGAACCTGTGAGAGAATACAAAACCCAGCTCCACGAAGGCAGAGAGGACAGAGAAAGTAAGCAGCTTGCAACTTAAATTAGTGTGATGAAACTGTATCTAATTAATTGTTTATAAATTTACAAGTTGAGTGCTTGTCGTTGAAGTTGCTGTGGTCTTCACAGCAACTTCATGAACCATTTTCTGACTCACTTGACCTGAAGCTTTTTCTAAAAATTCATTTCTAATTTTTAAAAGGTTGCTAACTTAATTGTGCATTAACAGAACTAGTACAATGACAAGAGTTAGCTTTCGGAAGAAAATTTTTAAAAATGAAAGCTGAGAGGGAGTTCATGGGATTCCTTTCCACTAAGTTTTTATTTGTTTGTATGAATATAGCATAATAGCAAAACAAGAATTGTTATAGAGGCAGGAGGATCACTGTGAGCTTGAGGCCAGCTTGGACTCTAGTGAGCTCAAGGGCAACCTGAACTATATGGCAAGATTTTGCCTCAAAACAAAAAACAGGGCCAGAGATTTAGCTCAGCAGTTCCGGCGTCTGCCTGGCAAGGACAGGGTCCAGAGTTTGATCCCTGGCAACCACATACCACAGTGCCAGGTGTGGTAGCTCATGCCTGTAATCCCAGCACTCGGGAGGCAGAGGCAGGAGGATTGCTGAGTTCGAGGCTTGCCTGGGTTTCATGGTGAGCTCAGGGCCAGTCTGAACTATAAAGCGAGACTCTGTCTCAGAAACCAAACAAACAAAAAACAACAGCAAAATCAAAAGACAAAAATCCTAAAGAGATCAAAATAAAAGAAAAAGGAGGCCAGATTTTTTTCACTATTCACATGCCTTGTGCCATTCATTCACTTATTCATTCTGTCATTTAATTAAATACTTCTGTATTTGTTTTGGAGAATGTTGGGCTGTCCTGTTACCTCTAATCAGAACGCAGCTCTCGTTTTCTTTGTCCGTCTTTCCTGTCTGTAATTTTTTGCTTAGGATTCCTTTTCTAAAGAGTTGCACAGATAACTTTTTATTTTACAAAAATAAAATGTTTGGATAGCTCTATGTACGTTTGCATCCGTGGGCACATTGTTGTTACCCAAAGCTCCTGCCTGCTACATTTTTAAAACATTGTGTATTGCTGTAGTTACAGACCACCTTAATATATGGGCTTAGCTCTGTTGATTAGGAAAAGGAAATTTCTGTTGATGTGAATGTATAAAAATTAATTCAGCTTGGAAGGCTGACTGGCCCTAGTCCTTGCGGGTGATGACGTCATCATCCAAGTGCCTGTCTGGCATGTCTCCAGATTTGGGCACTAAATAATTGTTGTGCTGTGCTTGCTTGATTGGCTCAGTGATTTGAACTGCTGCCAATGCCTTGAAGATTTGAAGTAGAAAATAAAACAGTCATAAGAATAAGAATCTTTTTAAAGAATTTAAGGTAGAACAGTTTAAGGAAGCTTATAAATACTGTATTTGGAGAGTCATGTTTTTAAGACTGTATCTGAGCATATTCATAAGCCCTGTCTGTTACTAGTTTTGCATTCCATGTATACTCAAAGTCCAGAAAACTTGAAATGTCCATCAGTACTTAGTAAATATTACAGACCACACCACCCTGTATGTTGTCCTCACATTCTACCTTTAATAATGGCAATTTAGGTAAATGATTATTCTAGAAAGTAGAATTAGGGTTTACTTACTGATTTTATAAGGGAAGTTTGTAAGGAAAAATTTGTGACCTCAGAAATTTATCTAAAAATAATTCTGGCTTGGGCCAGAGATTTAGCTCAGTGGTTCCAGTGCCTGCCTCGCAAGCGCAAGGTCCTGAGTTCGATCCCAGTAACCACATAGAAATCTGGGCGTGGTGACTCACGCCCACCAGCCATCAATACCACATACCACAGTGCCGGGCGTGGTGGCTCAAACCTGTAATCCCAGCTCTCGGGAGGTAGAGACAGGAGGATTGCTGAGTTCGAGGCTTGCCTGGGCACCATAGTGAGCTCAGAGCCAGCCTGAACTACAAAGCGAGACCCTGTCTTAAAAAAAAAATTTTTTTTGGCTTAATGAAAGTTATTGTATGTGCTTAGTGCTTACTAAGTTTAATGTTAAGCCCATTATGAAGTACACTTAAAAAAATTTGGCAATCATCTAGCATAGGCAGTCAATTCATTTTAGTAATAATCTTAAATATTTACAACTATGTTACTAATTAAGCATAAACAACTAGTTGATTTTTAAAAAAAATTAAAGGAAGTTTTTTCAATGGTTTTCCAGCTTTGTAGTAAATATAAGACTACATAGTCAAGGGTTTGTTTCTTCTGTTTGTTTTATAACTTGGGACTTTGTGGGTGTATATCTCAGTTGATTTCCTAAGCTGGACTGATGTAGTTAGATTGACATTGGCATCTGCTATGCTGTGTGCATGTAATCCAGTTCCAAGACCTGATTTAAGTTTTGCTTAAGAAGTAATCCCTGGTAGTAATAGACTAGTCAATCATTCTATTGGTTTTTACTTTCCCTCATCAAATATTGGTGCTTAAAAGAGTACATTAATATATACAGATGAACTGATAGTCTTTGTTTCTCCTAATAAAGTAACATTGATTAGTTATGAAGAATTTTATTTGTAAGATGAGATTATATGTGTAGGAAAGAATTTGTTCTCATTTTATCTCAGGCATTTTTAAAAATGAGAATTTAAAGTTAGCATAGCATGCTGAACCTTTTTCTAATACTGAACATAAAAAGTGACTGGTTTTTGTATGGTTTGATATTTAAATGTACTTATATGTTAATACTTTTTCTCTTTCAATGATTCTAGGTATAAAAAAGTTTAGTACCCTGGTCATTGTGCTGATTTTCTCTTATAGGAATGATAAATATCCAGCATACAGAAGTGCAGTGAGTTCTATCTATATTCAATAGTGACTTAGTCCAGAATTATCAAGTGAAATACTATGATATTAGGATACAATTTAAGTATTAGTGGTAGCCACCTGATTTCCCATAATTAATTTTGACCAAATAGTCTTCTTTGTTTACTGAGTGAACTCACAACACACATGACATGTTAGGGTTTAAAAGCCTGAAATCTCCCATATGTTAAATACTTTTTTAATCATCCGCACTTTATATTTCATTTTTAACTGTTAAACTACCTTCACCAGTCCCCATGCCTGTAGTAGCTATTGTTTTTCTGATCGGTGAGGTAGTTTTGACCGAGACTCCAACATCACGCCACAAGCAGTTGTTGAGATTGTGCCGGGGACGGTGCGGGAGTGCACCTGACGTGCTCCGTGCCCCCCCTTCCTCTGCACGCAGTGGAGTAGGTTTACATGTTCCTGGGAAAATACCCTTCCTTTATATAAAATTAATTGCCAGCCCTGCTGTGCCACTCCTCTTAGATGAAGCATATTAACATTTTCTGATCATCCATTTCAATAAGACCAAAGGGAATTTCAATTTTATGTGTTAAAACATAATTTCAGACTAGAATAGGAGTCAGTTTTTTAAAAAATCGTATTAGAGAATGTAGAAATAAATTTGTACTTAAAATTTTAATACTTTATTATTGTTTCTTGCAAGGATAATATGGCATACACTTTGACATTATACTATGAATAATAATAGATGGATTTAAAACTTGCTTTATCACAGTTTATGCCTAATAAATTAAAACAGATGAAGCAGTGCATTGTACTTCAGTTTTTATCAAGTGAAACGATTTTCTCCCTGTGGTCCCTCTCAGAGGCATTGATCTCATCCTGCTTTGTTGCAGAGAACGCTCTCCTGGGCAGAGCGCGGCGTCGCGCGTGAGTGTCAGCACCCAGACGGCGGCCGACGAGCAGGTGGGGAAGCTGTGGGACGAGCTCAGCCTGGTGGGCCTTCCCGATGCCATTGACGTCCAAGCCTTATTCGATTCTACAGGTAGGGGCCTTTCTCCAGGCGCAAGTACCTGTCGCTCTGGAAGCATCTCAATTTCAGGGCTTCAGTTTATTAACAAGTAAATATTTTTCCTGTAGAAATGATCAGGAACACATTATCAAATGTGTCAATATTAAGTATGCCTGATGGAGTAAAAGAAATTGTTTAATTATGTTCACCTAGCTTATTTAAAACCTGCACGATGCCGGCCTTGGACTGGATGTCTTTAAAATGTGTTTATTCTGTTGTAAATAAGAATACTGTGGATACCTGACAAATGAGGAATGAGAAAAGTTGTAAAGTGATAGGCGAAAACTTGGAAACCTCGCAGTCTGGATCTGTTCAGGGTAGAGGGATTGCCCTTAGCCACATGAGTTCTTGGATAATCATAGTATAGTAATTCAACACTCGTGGCATGGCGCTGTTGAAATTTTAAGTAAATCTTATTGTATGTTTGAATTGCTGATTGCTGGATAGTGGCTCAAATGCTGAGTTATGGAGAATTTAAAGACCCAGGTGGTGCTGGTGCTGGTGCTGGTGCTGGTGCTGGTGCTGGTGCATTATGCTCATACTTGCTTGTGTTGGAGGGAGCAGAACCACATGTCATTATTTCCTTCCATACATACCAGATGTCAAATGAAACAGTCATGCTGGTATTTAAATAAAATGACTGCAAACTAATTTTTACTTGTTGAAGAAGTGATCACTGATTGAGTAAATCCTAGACTTTGTTGAGCGTCAGAATCACCAGGACGGCTGGCTGTAGCTCACTGGCCCACACCAGGTGCTTTGGCAGGGGCGGTCCTTGCACCTGTGAGAACAGCTTCTTAGCAGGTGATGCAGGTGATGATGCTGCTGTTCACAGACCAGAGCACAGCTGAGAAAGGCTGCTTGCTGGTGGAACATATGCAGCACCCCATTGTGAGGTGCTGAGGAACTTACTTTGAAGCTTTAGGTATTCATTTATTTACATTAATTATTTTATGTTTATTCCTTTGGTCCTTTTCACTTTTGAGGCACTTGTTGGGCTCATCACCGTTGTGTGGAATGGTCACTGGGTGTGTGCCACGTAGAAGAACCATTGCTAGTGAACGTGGACAAAGCTGTTGTCTCAGGGAGCACAGAAGTAAGTAAAAGGCACCAATATTTAAATTACAAGTTTATTACTCACTTTATTTGATATAAAGGTTTACTTGTAAGATCATTTATTAATGATTACTGTGGTATAGAAATGCTGAAAATAGAAACTCAATAATTTTTCTTAAGAGTAATCCATACAAATGACTGTAATACAGTTTGATTAATAAACTTTAGAAATTAACATTTTTAGAAATGAATCATTACACTCACACATCCATGTGGTTTTTTATTTTTTAATTTTTATTTATTCATTATTTTTGAGAGGTCTTGCTTTGTAGTTCAGGCTGGCTCAGAGTTCACTATGTAGCCCAGGCAAGCCTTGAACTCAATGCAATCCTCCTGCCTCTGCCTCTCAAGTGCTGGGATTACAGGTGTGCGCCACCACGCCCAGCACTGGGGGGTGTGGTAGTGATTGCTGGTGGGCATGAATCACATTGTGATACATGGTTGCTGGGGATCTAACTGTGGACCTTGTACTTGCAAGGCAGACGCCAGAACCACGGAGCTGAATCGCTGGCCCTATGTGGTTATTCTTGAAGGACAAAAATATTTGATAAAGATTTAAGGAAAGACAAGATTTGACACATCTTTAGTCCATAATGTGGACTAACTCTGTTCAGTATTTTAAACTTTGCCTTGCATGGAGGGACGTGATCCTATAATCCTAGTACTTGGTAGGCTGAGGCAGGAGGCTTACTATGTCTTCCAGGCCAGCCTGGACTACGTAGTGAGTTCAAGGCTAGCCTGAACTATATAGTGAAACTTGGTTGTAAGAAACAAAAACATTTTAAATACTGATTTAAAAGATTTCACTTTAGTCCATTTGGCAACAGTTCATCTTTATGGCATTGTTCCAAAGTAATATATACACAGTCTGCCACTTTTAAAAGCTTTTGCAGTTATTTTCATGTGATTTTTTTTTTTTTTTTTTGGGAGACGGGGTCTCGCTTTGTAGTTCAGGGTCGCTCTGAGCTCACTATGTAGCCCAGGCAAGCCTCAAGCTCAGCAATCCTCCTGTCTCTGCCTCCCGAGTGCTGGGATGACAGGCATGAGCCACCATGCCTGGCATTGTGGTATGTGGTATTGATTGCTGGTGGGCGTGAGTCTCCACGCCCAGCATGGTATGTGGTCACCAGGGATCAAACTCAGGACCTTGTGCCTGTGAGGCAGGTGCCAGAACCACTGAGCAAACCCTCTGGACCTATTTTCATGTGATTTTGAGGCAATCACAAAAATAAGTGTAATTACCTTCCATCTATAAAAGTGGCAAATTCTGTGAAGAAATAATTCTTTATTACCTACAAATTCCTTTGGGTTTGTGACAAGTATATTTGGAAGAATTGAAATAGCTCTTCTAAAGAAATATTAAAAGTAGAAATTTTGGTTGTAGAATCTATATAGGCTTTAATCAGTAGAATATAGGTAAAACTTTCAAGAGTTCAGTTGAGACAAGGACATAGATTTGAGCAGTACTCAGTTGTAATTCCAGCTTTATTCAGGTCATGAAAAAGCCCTTTTCATGTGGATAAGTAACTGTTCCCTGAAGAAGAGTCAGGCCAGAATGCTTGTTCTAGAGTTTAACATGACATTTTGAAGTTCGTGGCATCAAATTTTGAACAGTATAATACCTAATAGTATGCTGCCCAAACTGAGTGTACAGTGGTACCTTGGTTCATGAACCAAACTTCTGCCCAGTGCTTCTGTTTGCAAACTGAATTGTGAACAAAGGTCTTCACAAACCAAGGACTATTGTATTTAGACGGGTGGTTAAGTGTGATGCAGGCTAAAAAGGTCTTGGAGTATTGAACTAGAAATAGAGGCGTCAATAAAATTCATATGATGCTTATCACATAGAGAAATATATACACATACACGCGTATAAGGTTATGTAAATAAACTTCCTACCTCTGTTGACTCAGAAATTAGTTAAAAGATACTTTGCTTCACTCTGTCCTTTTCAACTGAAATCTTACTGGTTAATATTTAAATGTTCCTTAGAGAATGAGACTGTCCCAATTCTTAGTGGAGGAATGATAGAGGATAGTTCTGACTTTGGCTACGCATTGGGTGTACACAGGCCCAACCTCATTAAATCGTGTTGAAATACTTGGAGCATTAGTTGGTGAGGAATTAGAAGGAGCTGGTGGCAATATTGTAAAACCTTTGCTTCCCCATTGGATTCATTCACTCAAAACTTTAGTACGTCAGTAGTTTATGGTTATTTTTGCTCATTTTGTTGGCTCTATTCTCTCTATTACCAAAGAGGTGTAAGATGGGCTGTTAGGCTAGAATTTTTCCCCTAAGAGAGGAAGATTTGTTTCAATGGTTAATATTTCAAAGAGCAAAACATTAGTTAATGCAGCTATGAGGAAGCAAGCCCTGCATACTTTGCTGGTACGGACGCCAATTGATACCAAGTATTCTGCTTGGTTGTTATTTAGATTTTGGCATATTTTGGAAAGAACCTGAGTGCCTGTATATGTTGGTTACTTACATAGTTGAATAAACTGGTACATCCATATACGGAATACTGTGCCTTAAAAAAATACTAAAGAGTATCTCTGTGAGTTGATGTGGAGTGGTTCTCATCATACATTATTAACAATGTAAAGTGTAAAAGATTGTTTATGGTGTGCTGCCACCCTCTATGTAAAAAAAAAGGGAGACATAAAAAAAATGCATGTGCTTAACTGTAAAAAGCATAGGAAGATTAAACCAGAAGTCAAATGATTACTAATGGAAAGTGAGCAAGAAAGAAGTGGAAGGAAGGGAGCAAGCTCCCTGTGGCAGGGCTGAGGTGTGAGGAAGCAGCATTTCTCAGGCGGTGGTGCGTGCACGCAGGTGTGGCCTGGCTGTGGTGCTGGCACAAGAGCGTATCTGCACACGCTGTGGAGAAGCAGTTACTACCAGCCAGTATGTTGGGGACGCACAGAGGGTCAGCAGAGCTCACCGAAGGGGCCTGGGAATACAAGAAGGAACGGAATTGATGGTAGAAATCATACCTTGACTAGGTGACGTGAGCCCGAAGATAAGAATTGTATAAATGTGGTGCAGCCGATTTTTGGATTTGCTTCTCCATGGAGGATGAGTGAATGTTTTTAGAATTCTGTATGTACTCTTAAGTGAACAAATAAGTAAGTCTGTTGCAGACAGTCTTGCTATGTAGTGCAGGTTGGTTTTGAACCCAACTGTGTGGTGAGGCTGGCCTCAAACTTGCAGTGATCCTCCTGCCTCAGCTTCCCAAGTACTGGGATTACAGGCATCTGCCACCTCACCCGCTGGGTGTAACTGCAAAGAAGGAAAGGCTAAATGAACTTCATGGCATTCAAATCAATTCAGAAAGATACGGTATTTTGCACTGTAAACTGAAACAAAAAACAAAACTATTGGATTTGATATTTCCTCATTTCCCCCTGACATTTTGTTAAAGGAAAAGTAAAGCTTATCAGATCTGGACTCTCCTGTGAAGGACACCCAGGACTGCCTCCACAGTTAGGGATTTGCTAGGGTACATGGGGTTCAGCACGGAGCGGTGATGGCTACAGCTGACTACTGCGATGCTGTATGGATGTGCGGTAGAAGATTCTCAGTGGAAAGGAATGCCAGCAGGGTCTCAGAGAATTAGGGAAGAGGCTGCCGTATGCAGTCTCCTTAGAAGGGGTCACACGGAGTACTTTCTGTTCCTCGCATTGGAAATACAGCAGTGTGTGTGTGATGCCCTCCACAGCCGAAAGTTGTTACGGAGGGCCAGTCTCCTAGTTACCCTTTCTAACATGTATGGCATTTTCACACTCAGGGAAGGAATCACAGGGTAAGCTGCACTATTTCCTGTGCTGGACACAATAAACCTTGATTATCGGTTAGGGAAACCTCCCAAGGTGCAGGAGCCCAAAAGCCAGACTTAGGCCACCGGGCACACAGACCTATATAAGGATGGTAGTCTTGGGCCATCTTTGTTAACCCTTCTTTGCACAGTACAGCAATTGGACGATGGCTTGATTTCAGCGTATTTCTTTTTAGAGGGCTCAAAGCAGGTATTACACAGCAGAGTGTTGAATTATTCTACATCATAGGCAGGAGATGATAAGTATTATAATGGTTGTACAAAGGAACTTTGAAACTTTGTGCAGAGGAAAGATAGTGCCAGGACTACTTTTGATTGCAAGTAGCAGAAAGATCCTGTGTATAACTCTGAAATAGATTTTAATGTGTCTACTAGATATTTCTTTTGACTAGCATAAGCTTAAATATTTTCTAATTCTTTTATTTTAGCACATTTGCATCTTTATATTTAACATGCATTGCTTGAAAAAAATAGCTTTGTTTTTAACTTAAGATGACAGTTTTGTCTTTATTTTGGCATTTAGCCATGTACGTGTAGTGCCAGTAAGTTCTTCCTGTTTGTTTTCTGCATCCCATTTCCATTTTCCTGCATTGTTTTACATTGTTTTTTAGGATTTAATTTTGTATCCTTTTGACATTTTCATAGTTGTTTTAGTTTGTGTGATATCTTTCAGTTACCTCAGTCTGCTTGCAGGTGATGCTGTATAGTTTCATCTGTAATAAAAGTATACTTAAATTTTTTTCCCTCCTGGATTTTGGTGCTGTTCCTGTTGATTAGAAAGAAATTCACACTTTTGTGTTCTTTATTCCTTTATGTACTCTATAGACTTTTATCTAATATGTCATCATCATAATTTTATGTGCTTTTCATTGTGAAAGATATCCTTGCAGTGTAGGTCTGCAGGTGACAAATTATTTTGGCATTTTTATTTCTGAAGTGCTTTTATTTTATCTTTATATTTGAAAGATTTTTGCCTGGTAGTGAATTACAGCTCCCCCCCTCTTCGCAACTCCTCCTCTTTCACAGAATGTCTTTTCATTTATGTTATGTCTCACGAAAATCTGATGCACTATTATTTTGATTCTCTTCTTCTCCTCCTTCTTCCTTCTTCTTCATTTTGCGTTTCACTTTTATGATTTGCTAGGCAGGTAATGAGATAGTCTTTAGCCCTAATTGCTCCTTACTCCTGAGGCAAAGCTTTCTTTCCTAAAGACTCAATTGAATGCCGTGAGTTAGGAGTTCTCCCACACAGGCCGTGGGGACAGACAGTATTCCTGGCCCTGTATGAGTTCTGGGCTTTGTTCCCTTTCCTTCTTTCTAATGGTTCATCTCCTGGTCTTGGATAATTGGGTCAAATACACCTGCTAATCAGTATTCTGGGTGCCTTTGAGGTGTAGGAGCAGGGCTGTCCAGACACCTCTGGGATTCTGCGTAGCTCTTTTCTCTGGAGCCTCTGTCCTCTGACTCCCTAGCTGGTTGGTTTTTTCCTGACTTTGTTTTATCTTTCCAGTTCAGGAATCATCTAGGATATGCTTCATTTGTCCTCTGTTCCTTGGCCGAGAAACTTGCACAGCAGTTTGCTGGTATACATAGAGGCTTTCTTTGTTTTTCACCTTGGAAGAGCCACTGCCCATGTTTATCACGGTCCTTCTGCCTCAGTCTCCTGGTGCTGGGATTATAGGTGTGGGCCACCATACCCAGCCTTAATAACTGTTCTAGAAAAAAACGAATCTTCCTGTTTTATTATATGATAAAATCTGTAAAGTGTTAGTTTCTTCAAGATTTGGCCTAGTGTAGAATGTGCAGTTTTGTCAGATCACTTAAACTTTTCAAAATTATAATCTGTTCTGCACTTTTGTAATTTCAAATAGATCTTCTGCCTTCCAGCAATTTTATTAGTGATTTTTTAAAAACATTGATTCTCCGGGCGTCGTGGCTCACGCCTGTAATCCCAGCACTCCGGAGGCAGAGGCAGGAGGATTGCTGAGTTCGAGGCTTGCCTGGACTACATAGTGAGCTCAGAGCCAGCCTGAAGTACAAAGCGAGACCCTGTCTCAAAAAAACAAAAAACAAAAAAAACAAAAAAATAAAAACATTGGTTAACTGAATAACATAGATATTTCAGAATTGTTATATGATCTATAATCTTATTACAAAAGTCTTTATTTATTGAGAATCATCCAAGCTTATGTTGGTGAATAGAAGTATTCCAAATTTTGTTATTGGTGTCTGATAACATCAGTTGATTTGCTTGAGTTGAAAGGCTCATTTTATTCACTTTGGAAAATAGCTGTTAAATAATCAAGTGTGAGTGTTGTCAGTACTTTAGTGTAAACACTGGTGTTTCCTGAACAAAGCTTTTATCTCAGCCTGTGCATTGTATGATCGTAGAAATGCCTTCTCCAAAACTGTCATACATTGGTATGGTACATTTGATTTTGTTTTCATTTTGTCACAGAAATGCTAAAGCGATGTGTACTCATATACCAACCAACCACTAATAATTTTTACTTTTTCAACAATAATATTTTATTTTATTTTTTTTTGAGACAGGGTCTCGCTTTGTAGTTCAGGCTGGCCCTGAGCTCACTATGTAGCCCAGGCAAGCCTCAAACTCAGCAATCCTGCCTCTGCCTCCCGAGTGCTGGGATGACAGGCATGAGCCACCATGCTCCCGGCACTGTGGTATGTGGTGTTGATTGCTGGTAGGCGTGAGTCACCACGGTCAGCATTGTATGTGGTTACTGGGATTGAACTCAGGACCTTGTGCTTGCGAGGCAGGCTCCGGAGCCACCGAGCTAAATCTCTGGCCCAACAATAATGTTCTTAATGAGACCCATTATTTTTACTGCAGTTATACCTCCTATTGAAAAAGTACTAATTTCTAGTACAATGTGACATCACTGTCTTGATTCCTTTTTTTTTTTTTTTTTTTTGGCGTTACCAGGGATCAAACTTGGACCCTGTCTCAAAAAAAAAGAACCTAAAGTGGTATGGGAATTTAACTCAGTGGTGCCACTGCCAGCCTTGCAAGTGTAGGGTCATGAGTTCCATCCTGGGTACTGGGGAAAAAAACTAAAGGATGCAAATTTATTATTTGATTAAAAAACAAAACAAACTTCTGCAGTGTTTCGGATCAAACTCAGGGCCTTACAGATTCTAGGCAGGCTATATTCTAGGGTAGGGATGACTTTGAGAAAAAGTTTTCTGTAGGAAAAACGTTTTCAGATACATATTCAGGATACATGTACAAAGTCATACATGGCTGAAGATTTTAATAAATGGTGTTTCCAAGATAAAAGCAGTGAAAATTTGTAGATAATTCATTTTTGATATACTCAGAGAATGCAGTTCTGTATAACAGCATAAACTGACTGTGGCTACAGAAATCTAAAGTCCTATGACTGTACTTGTAGACACTAAGTAACAAAAAGTCAAGCATTGGGCCTGCCTCGCAAGCCCAAGGTAACTGAGATCCCTGGTAACCACATACAGTGCTGGGTGTGGTGACTCAAGCCCACCAGCCATCAATACCACATACCACAGTGCCCGGTGTGGTGGCTCACCCCTGTCATCCCAGCACTTGGGAGGCAGAGACAGGAGGATTGCTGAGTTCAAGGCTTACCTGGGCTACATAGTGAGCTCAGGGCCAACCTGAACTACAAAGTGAGACCCTGTCTAAAAAAAAAAAATCAAGCATTATTTTTCTATCTAAATGCAGCTTAAAATAGACAAGTCTATTTATATTTGTTTATATATGCATATGCATACCCACATACTTACATAGCTGTTAGAAATGCCAAGTAAAATAAGAAAAAAATTGCCACAAAGCACTCTTTGGAGTTTACCTACTAAAACAAAAGTATATAATCAAGAGCAAATTTGTGCACTTGTTCTCTTGGTAATTCTTTGAATTTTAGCATGCACTCTTTTTTTTTGAGTTAGGGTCTTGCTTTGTAGTTCAGGCTGGCCCTGAGCTCACTATGTAGCCCAGGCAAGCCTGGAACTCAGCAGTCCTCCTGCCTCTGCCTCCTGAGTGCTGGGATGACATGAGCCACCATGCCCGGCATTGTAGTATGTGGTATTGATTGCTATGGGCGTGAGTCACCACGCCCCGGCATTGTATGTGGTTACAGGGGATCAAACTCAGGACCTTGCACTTGTGAGGCAGGCGCCGGAACCACTGAGCTAAATCTCCAGCCCTGGACCTTGTGCTTTTGAGGCAGAAGGTGGAACCACTGAGCTAAATTCCAGTCCCTACACCCCCTTTTCAGCAGGACTTGTAACTGAAAACAGGGTGGAGTAAAAGGGGCTGTTTTGTTCCATCCCAGGTATGTGTACAGTCTGTCATTCTAAAGCGGGCTTGTTGGTGACCCCTGGCTAAAAGTGGCCGTAGAGGTTGTCCTCGTCGTCTGGAAGCCCCATCTCAGGTCACGCTTGCTCTTCAGTTGAACCCCACTGGTGCTGGAGTGGGGAACGGGCACGTTTCCAAGGCCATGCTTTGAGCCCTGCTTCTCCAGCCCGCCGACCTGCATAGGAGGGAAGGGTGCCTCAGTGCTGCGCCTTGGGCTCCTGACTCCTCTGGCACCACCGAGAAAGGCCTGGTCAGCGCTCCGTGTGTGCGTGTGCTGCTTCCTCCTCTGCACTTTTGTGCTCCGGCGCTGTGTCCACCAGAGCTGGGATGGATGTCCAGCTTGTCTACAGTTGCAGCAGATGTAGGGCTTCAGCTTTTCTGTCCTGCTGCTTTCCTCCTTGTGACAGGAACAGCAGGCTGTACTTGTTCTTCTGCGTGTGTGTATGTGCCTGTTGATGCAGCCGCATGGCCAGGAGGTTTGTTTTCTGCCTGTGGTTGTTCTTGCCTATTATTTCCAAGGCTTTTTAGCTGTTCTTGAAACAGAGAATAGGGACAGAATTCACCACTATTTTGTGTGGAAATGAAGCTGCACTCATCTTTTAATGTTCCAAAATATAGAATTCTTGGTTGACATGTTCTGCTTCTTTCATTATTGATGTGATGTTGCAGTGTTTCCTGTCTTCCATTGTTTTTGCTGATAGGTCAGGTGTTACTATTACATGATTCCCATGTGTATAATCCTTTGATATTCTCTGGCTGCTTTCAGGACTTTCTCTTTGGCTCTCAGAAGTCTATGATGTGTCTAGGTGTCGTTTTCTTTATATTCATCCTGCTTGAGGTTTGCTGAGCTTCTTGAAATTGCAAGTTGATAATTTTCATCAAATTTATGACAAGTTTATTTCGTATTTTCTGTCCCATTATAACTCTTTCTGAAGCAACTCCAGTTACATGAATGTTGATACATTTGATATTGTCTTATAGAATACTCAGGTTCAGCTTGTTTCTTTTCCAGTATTTTAGCTGTCAGTTTCTTAGGATCAGTTTAGTATTCATCTATTTTTCAAGATGAGTGCCAATTTCTTCTACATTCAAAATCTTATGAAGCTCAAAATCATTCATGAAAAATTTTTTTAGAAAGTACTACATTAATTGCAGAATTTTCATTATATTTTTGTTCTTGTAAATCATAATTTTGCTGTAGGTTTTCCTCTGCACATGTCTAAAATTTTAAAATTATTTATTGTTTAAAAAATTAAAAAATATTATATATTGAGCATCATTGGCAATAAGGTGTAGGTACAGGCTTCTGTTATGTTGTTGTAGACAATACCAAATTTTACTCTGAGAGGGTTATTAAGGCTGGATTTACATCCCAAACTATGTCATAATTTGCTTAGTCTGCAACATGTGAAATCTTCAGTGCCCTGAACTCTTCAGAGCCCCCTGTGTGAATACGATTTTAGGATTGTAACACTGACTGAGAGTTTATTCAGAATTTTGGGGCCTGCCTCCTGTGGCCCTTTGAAATGACTTCACCAATCTGTTCTTTTTAGCACTTGAACTTCATCTGTGTTCTCGTACCAGTAAGTGCGAAGAAGCTTTAGTTTGTAGTCCAGCACCACTCTTTGCCCCATGACCTTTGCCTTAGCAAAGGCCTGGCTTGCTGTGCTGCTCCGTCAGTGTTAGCGTCCCGTCCTGATTTGGCTGTTTCTGAACTTCGCGTGGTGAGGCTATGTTAAGTACCATTTCTAGCGTCTTTCACACAGTTCTGTTTGTGAGATTCAAACTGCTACAGTTTTCACTTGTTCTCATTGATTCGTAGAGTTCTGTTGCCAAAGTACTATAAATGATTTTAGTCTTTGGCTTTTGGGGACTTTTCAGGTACTGTGAGTTGTACTTCATGATCTTTCTAGTACGTTATCTTTTGTAAGCACGGGAAATTAATATTTTATGGGATTCTAATGCAAAACTAGTTATCTGACATTTTTTTCTTTTTTAAGGGTAGGAAAAATGGACTGAGAAAGAAGAAAACTCTGCCTAAAACAGAAGGGGCACCCAAAAGTGGATGAGCCCTATCTCCTTATAACCCAGATGAAAGTGATTATGTAAACAAGATGCTAAGTATTTTAGTGTCTTCTTACAGTTAATTAATGGAATTTGCCTTTGTTACCTTTGGCTTTTCTGTTTTTACCTCTGCCTCTTAGAGCTAGGGCAAGGAGCTTGGGCCTCTATGGGCCTCCTTTATTTTTACTGTTGTTGTTGTTTTTTTGTGGTACTGGGGAATCAAGCTCAGGTGCTTGTGTTTGCAGGGCAGGTGCAGTCCCACTTGACTAAATCCTTGGCCTTATGTGCCTCCTTTAGAAAATGAAAAATAAAGACATCTACCCAAAATGATGGATTTTAGACAAATAAGCTAATTATTATTAAATGCTTGACCTAGTTACTTGAAATAATAATAAGTGCTCACAAAATCTTGCATGTTAAGCATATTTCATTGGCCAACTTTGTGCCTTCCTTATGAAGTTCTGTAAGTATCATTGTCTATTTTTAAGTTTTCTTAATACTTGTAAGTTTTGTTGCTGTATGTCTATAAAGCGGCAATTTGTAATTCAGGTGGGAGATTATACATTTTCTTTTTTGGCATTTGATTTTCTCTGAGATGTGTATGATTTTACCACTTAAAAGCTTAAAAAATTTTTTTTTTTTTTTTTTTTTTGAGACAGGGTCTCACTTTGTAGTTCAGGATGTCCCTGAGCTCACTCTGTAGCCCAGGCAAGCCTCAAACTCAGCAGTCCTCCTGCCTCTGCCTCCAGAGTGTTGGGATTACAGGTGTGAGCCACCATGCCCAGCATCTGTGGTGTGTGTTACTGATTGCTGGTGGACATGAGTCACCACGCCCAGTATTGTTGTATGTGGTTACCAGGATCAAACCAGGGACCTTATGCTTGCAAGGCAGGCACTAGAACCACTGAGCTAAATCTCCGGCCCAAAAGTTTAAAATTTTATATAGTCAGATTTATTTATTTGTAGTTATAGTAAACATTAGAACTCTGAGAGCCCTATTGATTCAGAGTTCTCACATTGTTCTAAGTAGAGCTATCATGGTGTTTTTTTTTTTTTTTTTGCTTTTTGGAGACAGGGTCTCGCTTTGTAGTTCAGGCTGGCCCTGAGCTCACTATGGTGCCCAGGCAAGCCGCCGCGAACTCAGCAATCCTCCTTGTCTCTGCCTCCCGAGTGTTGGGATTACAGGCGTGAGCCACCACGCCCAGCATTATATGTGGTAACCGGGGATCAAACTCAGGTCCTTGCGCTTGCAAGGCAGGCGCTGGAACCACTGAGCTAACCCTCCGGCCCAGTGTTGTTTTTTTTTTTTGACCCAATAGCAAGAGAACACACATGTGGCCTGTTTTGAAAATCTGAATTCTACTTCCTCATGTCTCTTTGAAGTGCTCATTACCCCTTATACTCCATGATATTAAGGTGTTATATAATATAATATAAAAAAAGATTGAAAAACAACAGTGATTTGGCAGATGAGCAGCAAAGTATGTAAAGATCCTAGAAAGGCTATTATGTCTTGTCTAACGACCCAAAACCTAACAGCTTCAGCACCGTGTATACCTGTAGGTCTCACAGATGACACCTGTTTTTGTTTGGAGTTGTTCAAGGCTCAACTGGAGAAGTACCCAGAGTAGGGTAGAGTGGGGCCCATCTGTAATTCCAGCTACTAGGAAACACAGAGGTAGGAGGTTGCCAGTTGGAAGCCAGTGTGAGCAATTTAGCATCACCCTGTCTCAAATAAAATTTAAGAGCAGGTATGGCATTGTGAACCTGTCATCCTCGCACTCTGGATGCTGAGGCAGGAGGATTGCCTTGAGTTTGAGGTCAGCATGGAGTACATGGTGAGTTCAGAGCCCACCTGAATTACACAGGGAAAGCCTGTCTCAATAGACAGACTGATGGATGGACCACCAAGCAGTTGGGTGGGCAAATGGGCAGGCAGGCAGACTAGGGATGTAGCTCAGGGCTCCTTGGGTTCAGGCTCTAGGAATGGGGAAATGATTTAAAAAGATAGGGCCAGCTATATCCACTGGGGATGAATTCTCTTTCAGAGTCACTCAAGTGTGAG
>PVIC010037006.1:0-18285 GCA_004025085.1 Thryonomys swinderianus
GGGCACCATAGTGAGCTCAGGGCCAGCCTGAACTACAAAGCGAGACCCTGTCTCAAAAAGAAAAAAAAAAAAAAGCACAGGGTCCGGAGTTTGATCCTGGTACTGGGTAGAGGACCTAAATGTAAAGGTTCCATTTGACTTAGTATTCCTTTCCCAAATAATTAAAAGCATTACAGTGATATATGCACACCCATGTGAACAGCAACCCAATTTGTAATACCTAAACCTTGAAAACAGCCCAAATACCCATCAATTGATGAATGGATTAAGAGAATGTGTTTTTTAATATGGTAGAGTACTACTCTGCCATAAAGTATAAACGTCAGACATTTCCAACTAAATGGATGAACCTTAAGACCGTACTCTTAAGTGAAATGAATCGAACACACGTGTTCAAATAATACATGGCTTCTCTGTTGTGAAAAACCAAAAGGGTAAATATGGACCACAATGTATAATAGATACTATAAAATAGGAAGAAAATGTTGCAATGGAAAGGGGAACTAGGGAAGAGAGAGAGGAAAAGGAAAGTAAAGAGAATAGAAAGAAAAATGGAAACAAAGCTTTTGTAAATCAGAAGAAGGACTGAGGGAGGAAGGGAATGGGAAAAAAGAATATATATCATGTACATGTACAGATTCCCTATTACGAACGTTATCATGTATAACTAAAGTATATCAAGAAAATTAATTGTTTAAAAATTTAAAGATAAAAATGGACTGGGGATGTAGCTCAGTGTGAAGGCACTGGGCTCAGTACAGGAAAAGTGGAAACAAAGAGGGAGAGGGGAAGGGAGCAAAGAGAAGAGGGAGGAAAAAAAGGAGAGGGAGGGAAAAGGGGGGAGGGAGGGGGCGGGAGGGAGGGAGGGAGGGAAATCTGAAACACCTCTGGTCCCATTTCAGTTCAAGGATATTTAACCTGTATTCTCTTTTAATGAGTTTTTTTCTTCTGAGTTCTTTGGCATGTTTATATAAATAAGTGCGTTTATGAATAAATACATTTTATGTATTGCTTTCTCCCTTTTTTTTTTTTTTTTTTTGAGACAGGATCTCCCTTTGTAGTTCAGGCTGGCTCTGAGCTCACTATGTAGTCCAGGCAAGCCTGGAACTCAGCAATCCTCCTGCCTCTGCCTCCCGAGTGCTGGGATTACAGGCGTGAGCCACCACGCCCTGCTCTCCCTTCATTTTTAACAAAGGAAAATAAACCACAGATCACCCTAACTGCAACTTAAACTGCAGCTGTTAAACCTAAACCTCTAGATAATGCTCCAGCACTCACTTTGCAACTACCTTGCCTAGCTGTGGTAGCCACCATCCTAAACAGGATCTCAAATGGCCTTAACTAGCTAATAACTTAGAGTTCCACATAACTCTTTTACTGAATGAAGGAAACAAATGTTAGGAAGTGTCCTTCCTAAGAATATGAATGTGGAGCCCAAGCTGCCTGTCAGAGAGAATCACTGCCCCAGCAGCACAGTGCGGTGCCCTGGCACCCTGCCCCCTTACAGAGCCTTGTAGTGTGAGTGTTTCAGGAGCATTTGCTCTTTATAAAAATTTAAGACAAAGCAACCAAAGCACATCTATTAGATACTGCAGGATCCACTGTGTGTTAAAAGAATGGATGGACAAAGCTGAGGATTTAGCTCAGTGGCACCACGCGCCTACCTGGCCAAGCACAAGGGCCAAGTTTGATCCTGGTACCACACACACACACACACACACACACACACACACACACACCCTGAATATGGATATTAGCTAGGATACTGGATCTGCAAACCCATCAGTGATAGAGCAGAATGTTTAAAACTAAAAGTGTTGATGTATTTCAGTGTATTCAAAGCACTTGCACCCAGGGGTACAGCTGGAGGAGCGATGGCCTCTAGAGACCAGGAAAGGGAGGAAAGCTTGCAGGGTAAAGAGGGGGAGAGAGAAGAGGAAGGCCATCCCCTCCCATGCCTCACAGAGAGCACCAGCCCAGAGCACCAACCTCACGGCCACACACACACACACACACACACACACACACCAATGGACCAGCTCCTGGTAGCATTAGTTTAAACCCAACTGGCGCCTGGCCCATTGTAACTTTTATTTAAATAACTGTCACTGCATAAATTTCTCCCATTCTTATTTACTATTTAAGACAAAAGCCAAGAAGTAAGAGAACCGAGTCAATCTAGACTGGACATGAAAATACATCATGTCAGACCACTTCCGAAAGGACAGCTAGTCTAAGGCCATACCACCCTGAATGCACCCAATCTCGTCTGATCTCGGAAGCTAAGCAGGGTCAGGCCTGGTTAGTACTTGGATGGGAGACCGAAAGGACAGCTAAGTGCTAGCAGTTAATACAGGAAGAGGATGGGCTAGGACAAGTGCTGCTTGAGGGTGTGGAAAAACTGGGGCTCCAGATCCCAGATCCCGGCTAAGGCCAAGGTAAAACAGAGCACAGTTAAGGAGAACAGCTGAAGTATCCCTCAAAAAGCATAAAAATGGAATTACCTCTGACCTCACAACTGCACTTCTGGGTATAACCCCCCAAGAACGGAAAACCAGGATTCGAGCTGATGCTTCTGTGCAGATGGTCACTGTGGCATCACCCACAATTCCCAAGTGGGGGCGACAACCCACATACATTATCAAGAGGTGAATGGTCAACAAAATGTACCTCAGAAGTGCAAAGGAATAGTATTCACCCTTAAAAGGGAACGAAAACTGACAAAGGGTAGTACATGGATGAACTATTAGATGATAACATGTTACATGAAATAGGAACAAAAGGATGAACATTATGATTCCACTTATACATGAGGTACTTCAAACTGTCAAATGAGAAGGAAGCATAACTGAGGCTATCAGAGAGGCTTGGAGAAGAGAAGGTGAGTCAGGTCCAATGAACACAGAGTCTCTGCCTGCAATAACAGAAGAGCTCCAGAGACAGGATGAGGACGCAAAGCATCCTGAATGTACTCAGTGCCACTGACGTGCCCATTTGCAAATGGTAACCATGGGTTACATATGTTTTACAGCAAGATGGTAACATACCAACAACAATTTATCTTTGGCTAAAATAAGAGTGGAAAAGAAACCGAATCATAACACAACTTTCACGACACTGGAGTTTAGGATTTCTTTGTCAAAACAACCAAACAAAATGTTAATGCAGGAATGGCGCTGCTTGCCCTGCTCTTTGATGGTGTTCAGGAAGTCATAGAGGAGTTCTGCCTAAGTCAATAGTTCTTCATACTCACCTCAAAAACAAATAAAAAGGAAATGATTTCCTTAGAAGAAAAAAAAATGTTTGTGTCACCTGCTGGAACTCAGAATAGGAAACTCCATCTGCTTATTTCCCTGCCTCAGGTGAAGGCAAGAGTCTGTCCTTGCCTTCCTGATCTTGATTTGCTCTCTGAGCCAGCACCTTACCCGGAATGTCTGCTCCCTTTTCTCTCGAAGGGTGACTTGATCCAGGGTGCTGTCTGTCTGACTCCTTTTCATACCAGTTGTGATGTCAGGGACATTGCTGAAATCTGCAAGAAAAATGAGAAAAACGTGAACTTGGCCACCTGCCAAGAGCAGTAGTAATAACTGGTTATAAAGTGAAGAAAGAAGAACACACCAGCGACACAGAGGACAGCAAACTGGTCCCCAACCGCGCTGAGGTCCTGTGAGCAAGCTTCTAGTCCCCTGGCTGACTGAAGAGGCAGCACTTTCTGCCCATTTGGTCATATGGTCCAATCAAAATACTGCCTTGTTCACTCTTCCCATTGCTGTGCAAAACTTACTTCACTAAGCTCTAATCAAAAATAATTTTACCCAAATAAAGAATTAAACAACATTGGCACGTGTTGGTATGTTCCTATTTGGGGGCCAAATGAGGGTAACATTACCAGAATATCTTGGAAAATTAATGATGCAACATTAGAGACACTTAAAGTCCATTATTTATTCACTTACAAGTCTTGTTCTGACATCAACCCCAAAATCATCTTAAAGTCCTACTTATTGACACCCAGAGAAAAGGCGAAGATATCCATCCTAAGAAGAGTGCCTGGTTTTCCAGTCCAGAACTATACACATTCCACTCAATAGTTTCTTCCACTGATTCTCAAGTGAACAAATTTATGAGAGGCAGAAAGACCAGAATCTATTAAAACACAAAACATAGCATAGGTTTTCTTTCCAATTCTGATATTTAATACACTTAATTCCAGGTAGCTATAAGAGCAGCCAGCCTGTCCAAGATGGCTAAACCCAAAGGCATGGGCAAATCTTCCCATAAAGAACTGTCCAGCATGATGATGGGCAGGGAAAAAGTCCCCAGTAGACCTACATGGTCTCCACAGGGCCGGGGCGGGGGAGGGGGCACACAGCTGGAGGGCAGGAATGTACTCCATCTGCTGGCTATTACCAACCACACCATAGGCGCTTACTCCTAAGATAAGGTGGGGCCTCCAGAAAACATGGTCACGGTCTGTAGAACTCTCCAGCTCCAGTTTCTTCCCTTTGCCTTTCCCAATACCTGGTTCCACCCAGAAAAGGACCATATAATGAAAGGCACTCTTCAATACTGCTATTTGTGGAGTTCAGTTAGCCTAGATAAGGCAGTGCCTCCGGCAAAGCCTGGAGTGGCCCTGGTGGAACTTTGTGCAGCAGTGGCATTTAAAAGCACTGGACTTGTATCTCAGACCCTCAGCCCACACGTCAGAGGCAGTCCACGGCCCAGCAGCAGGGTACCTAAGATGAGCCCCTCAGACAAACCTATCAACCACTACTCCTTCACACCAGCCTCCCTCCTCCAGTATGTACACCTTTGTCTGAGGGAAACCACTATGAAATTCACACAAGAAACCAGGCCTCCCTCTTATGTATGGATGGAGCATATGTGCACCTTTCCACGCACACATTTGGTACATCCTTTCAGCCAGGCTGTTTTCCAGGCACTGTACTAGGATGAGAAATACAGGGATGAATAAGACATTCTCAAGGTCTGCTTCTCATCTGCAGAGCTGACTGCTGAGGGAGACGGAGGCAGAGATGTATGTTGAGAAAAGTCCTTAAATGACTTCATTTCAAAAAAATGTCGAGCCAAGTGTTCAGCCTGAAGGGTGGCGTCCTAAAGATGAAGATAGGGCCGAGTGGGGAGAAGCAGCTGAGAGGAGACACGTGGTATGAAGACCCGAGCGAGACTGTGCGGTGAGGCCTTTCACTGTGGCAGCAGCAGAGAGCACAGCAGGGAGGGAAGGAGGAGGAGCCCGGGGAGGGCCAGGCGGGGCAAGACCTCAGCAGAAAACTGGTCAGAAAGTCACAGCAACACTGCAAGTACCAGGAGTGAGGACCCATGAGGAGGAAGAAAAGAATAAAGTCAGAAGAACACGCAAGGCCAGAGCTGAAGAAGGGAGACTCCATGGGTCTGTCTCCTCGCCGTCATCCATTAAACATAGGACGGTACAGAAAGGAGGGCATCCAAGGAGGGGCCTGGCTTCCATGTCGTAGGTGACTGGCTGGGTGGAGACCGAGGAGGGCAGGCACGGGAACGGCAAGGCCAGCTTCAGTGAGCGGGCTCTGAGAGGCAGCCGGGCCACCTCGTGGCGGTGGCCAGTGGTAGGTCCAGGGAGTCTTCGCAGGGACGTGACCTGGGAAGCGCCTGGCGGGGAAGCGGAGGGGGTCGATGCCACCCACCAGAGAGGACCTGCGCAGGGGCACATGAGAGGGCAAGCAGCAGACCCTGGAGACACCGGGGCACCGGGGTGAAAGCGAGGGGCCCTTACCAAGGTTCTCTCTTTTTCTTCTTAAGAGAGAAAAGAAAAGACCTAGGAAACCAAGAAAGAGCAGCATCACAGAAGCCACACAATGTGAAAGAACATTACCTAGGCAACAGAATCAAATTTGCATTATTATTGCCTTTACCTTGTAAATAAAAGGCCTTGGTATTTCCAGAGTTATATCAAGCACAGGAAATATGACACACAGTCCGCGCACGCATCCATCCCCAGTGAAGATTCCCACAGCACCCGCGGTGCAGCCGGCAGGTGCTGAGTGCCGCAGAAACCGAGATGAAGGAGACTGCGAGTCCTCCGAGAGCTCAGGGGGCAAGGGCACGAGGTGCTCGCAGTCTGAGGTGCCAGATGGCTGCTAGTGAGAATAGCATGGGAGGTGTCCAAAGCGGGTGCCAACTGAATTCTGAGTCATTCATTCAATATATTCACAAAACTTTGGAACTTAAATGTGGAAAACTCCCAAATCACTGTTCTTACGGAGATATTCCCTGCTTCCAGGTGAGTGAGAAGGCGCGGCCTTACCCTGGAACACGACACGTGGGATCTTTCCTGTGAGAGTGCTGAGGCCCCGGAGCAGAAGGCTTGGCGAGGCACTAGCGAGGCTCCCGATCCCTTCAGGGCTCCTCAACTCCACAGAGCCTTTGGGGGTCGCAAGGGACCTTCCTGAGCCATCCCAGGGTAGCCGCAGGAACCGGTTCTCACAAAATGGCCTGGTCCAGCCAACTGGGCATGCCGTGTCCCCACTGTGACTAGCAATGTGCCAGTGCCACCCTAGGCACTGACAAGTCACAGGGAGAGCCGAGCCTGATGGTGCCCACGGCCTGAAGGAGCCTGATCTGGCTCCAAGTGTGCCAACCTGGCCAGGGCCCACCTGCCTGCAAAAGGCGCATGTGCCGGGCATTCTCGCTAGAGAAGAAATAAAGAAAAGGTACATTCTGGAAGAAAAGAAGCCCCACTAGGAAAGCAGTGTAGGCCGGTATAACCCAAAGCTTATTCACAAAGCTCCCTTGAACAGGCCTCCCGCCCTGGGTCCTGAATGCCTACGCACAGCTCCACCTAACGTCTGCCCACATGCTGAGCCAGGGCTGCTCAAGAGTCAGTACACTTTGCCCTCCCTACAGGAGACCGGCTCACACCCGGCACAGCCTCCTCATCAGCACATACATACTGCCCCATGTTTCAGGGCTTTTTGCCCCTACGGGGTGGCACTGCACATTTGCTCCCTGGACACCCAGCGCTCTATGCTTGACAGTAGCAACCTCCAGACACCTACCAAAAGTGGCTGAAATGACTGCAAAAATGAACACAGCCACTTTATAAACTCAGGTTAGAAGGCCATATTTGTGCACCCTTGGCCTTTATCATCTTGTTCCTGGTGGAAATTGAGTTTGGGTGAAGTTTAAGACTTGAAAAAATCTAACACTTAAGGCAGCCTAGAGAAGTTCTCGCTGGTGTGCTGAGCAGAGGTGCACCGCCCCCCGGGTCGGTCCTGGCTCCTCTCTGCAGCCCTGCTCATTTCATTATGCTGACTGTCATATTCAGACAGGTCCACTGTGCACCCAATAGCCACCAGATACTGTCCGGCGCCAGAATGAGGCCAGGCTCAGCCATGTTTCTCCTTTAATCAACAAATATCTCTGGAGCTGGTCAGCACACCAGGCAGGCTGTCAGGGGAAATGCCTGCCTCTCCCTCTGCTGCATGCCCTATAGGCCCCGGCAGACACTATGGGAAACTTGAGGCTTTAGGTATGAGACTCCTAACAACTCAGTTTCTTCCAGAACTATGTGTCAGTACATCCCCATTAGTGCCACTGTCAGACAAGTGGCTGGCAACCCCAAATCCTTTACAATTAAAGGGTAAAACCTGGGTTACAGTGACATCCTGAGTACCAGCTTAAAAATAGAAACATCAGGAAATGCTAAAGTTAAGGTCGCCTCACCCACGCAGCTTGTAATCTGAATTTAAAGTTTAGACTTACATCACTTCCAAATCAAACTGAGCAGTTAATATGCAAAAATTCAGGCTTTGCCATTTATTCTTCCCATCACATAAGAATATCTGTCACCAGTACATCCCGGTGCTGACTCTGACAGGCACAAGGGGGAACTCTGCAAATAGGTGGCTCCAGGAAAGCTGCCAGAGGCCTCGGAGTGCAGGCACCGCACCTGCAGCCTGCTCGTAGGAGAGCCCGACTATCGCTTCAGCAGGCTACTATCATGTTTGGCTCATCTGGCTGGTGCCATCCCATAACCCCAGCCTTGCTGGCTTCCTCTTCCTGCCTCAACCAGGAACAAGAGAACAGGCACTGAGGTGTCTCCCAGCCCGTGGACACCACCGCGGCGGCTGCCTACAGAGGCCAGAGACCCCAGCAGCCTGTGGCTGTAAGGAGGACAGAAGGCAGCTCCATCTCGCAGTACGCCAGGCCTCCTCGAATGTGTGACTGGTTCAAGACAAAATATCGGAGAAGGCCTGAGTCCTTGTGAACAAAAACTGAAAGAGAAACTGAAAGAAAAAAATCAAGACGGGCTCATTCCCTGTCTTAAACCAAAATGATAAAACATGTATTCTCTCTTCTTGGGTACACTGAAGACTTTTAAGAAAATTAATGATGCTAATTATTATGACTCGAGTATGTCCTCCCAGCATTCATCCAGAGCTCTGAGCTAGTAAATTTTTGCTTAGAAATCATCCAGCTTCTGGTATTTATTACAACAGCACAACGCATCTAAGCTGTCACAGCACAGAAAGGATCTTATTTGACTTGTCGACTAGAAGTCATCAGAAGTAGACTAAAAGGAGGCTTTGTGAGAATGGAAAAGTATTTGTGTGTGAGTGTGTGCGTGTGTATGTGTGTGCGCGTGTGCATGTGTATGTGCTAGGGATCAAGTCCAGGTTCTCCTCTGAACTAAGCACAGGCTCCTCTAGTGACACTGAGCAACACTTTCAGCTACTGGAAATTGCTTTTAATCTGTTTTTCATACAAGTGCACTGATTATCAATAGTTATCAGATCCATCAAAAGGACCCAATCGAGAAGAAAGGCTTAGTGAACATTGGGCTTCATCCCCAAAAGAAGATAAAACATGATTACTAGAGCAATCTCAAAAATAATGTTCAGGTGAAAATGTAGCATTATTTATTTGGGGTCCTTCAGGGTAAAAATATTTTTAATTGATCAAATTATCTTTAAAAAAAAAAAAAGTCTTTTAATGTGAAAGCTATGTTATGGCTTGTGTCTAGACACACACCCCCACCAAGTCTCACATGAGCAAAGGTGGGACTTTTCAGAGGTAGCTGGATCTACAGTGTATATCGCTAGGATCAAGGGTGAGCGATTAGTAAATTAGTCTACTGGTTGGCTTGGCATAGTTCTTGGCAGGATCAAAGCCCCACCCTGGGTATGGACAGAAAGAAGGTTAGTGCAGTGGCTTGTCATTGGTGCTTTCTGCCTGTCCTGCTTTGCCATGATCTGTTTCTCCTCTGTGATGCCCCTCTGCTATGCCACCTTGCCTGCCAATATGAACTGAAACCTCTACAAAGTATTAAGCCAAATAAACCTTTCCTCCTTTAAACATCTTCATTGAACACTTTTAACTTAGGGGTGCTGGGCATTTTGTTTTACCAAGGAGAGAAGACATCTTCTATAAGTGAAAAAATACCTAAAAATTAGTACTAATGAAGTTACAAAAGAATACTAAAAGGTTTGATCAAAATTCCACTGTGGCATTAATTTGACATTTAGTATATATGTTCTATTACCTACTTGTACTCAGATAATGTAGTTTATGTGAATTTTGCTCTTAATTATTCAATTTTTCTGTTTCTTTATTCAATTTCTCAGAATTTCCACCATGTAATTCCATAAACAAACAGCTTATAGAGAATCAAGAATTTTGGATCAGAAAATAAACTCGGAAATTATCCTATTCAAATCCTTTACTCTTATGCATATTTTGGGTGTTTTTCTTAACTATAAATGCAACTTTCAGAAAACAAATATTTTGATAAATCAAAACAGCCACTGAAGGATAACAGCACTTTGTAATACAAAATAAATTGTTCATTCAGTTCCCCAAGATTCACACACCGGTACAGAACTCTGCATTAATGTCCCCACAAGACACAGCTATGGTACAAAAGTACACTGAACATCCTGTTCATTTGCCAAGAAAAGCTTAACATCACTCAATGTTTACATTTTAATGTGGGGACTTTCCATAGCAATGCTTATTTTTAACTAACTGAGATTTCCCTAAATTCTGCTCAAGCTTTTTCTTTTCAATGCAGTAGTTTGTGAGACTTTTCATTAGTGGCATTTGCTGTGCTCTATCATCCAGACAAATATTACTCATCATCAGTCAATGAAACAGAATGGAAAGAAAACCTTTAAATTGCAGATGTATTATTCTGTAAGAGAAAAAATGAGTGGAACAGATTCAAAGGCTAGTCAAGTCCTAAACTGTACTACTGATTAGAAGATAACCATTTAATATCACTTCTGTAATAGGTAAAAATCAATCTACTTGTCTCACTACTATGTAAAGAATCTTTGCCCTTTATTGTTGTGACTCTGTGTCTAAGGAATTCAAAGCAGCACTTGGAATCTCACTGTAAAGCTTGTGGAGGAATAAATTCTGTCACAGCATAAATATCATGGCAGAAAAATGTAAATTTCATAAATCTTCCAAGCCCACTTAACCTGAGGCCACAATCCAATCAGTGATGTTCTTGATCTGGCAAGCAACAAAGATAAGAAAAGCAGATCCCAGCAGTAAATACTGCTCAGTGTAAGATTAAACTTTGTAATAAGGAGCTTAAGGTGGGTGTCTGACGTTTGTGTTTATTTTTAGGAGTATTTGTATTAATTATCTACCTTAATTATATGAATTGTATTATAAAAATTTACTTAGGAAAATATCAATAAAATAAAGTATTAAATTATTGATATTTATTCCACTTCTCTGCCATATATGATCCAAACCAGCCTCTGTAGACGAGTCACCTGATGACTCACTTTTAATCTCCTCCCAAGGCTGTAAAAGTGTAATTTCATGTAACACTGTACTGAATTAAGGTGGTTCTACAAGAAAAATCAAAATAAAACATTTACTAAAACAACTTATAAACACACAAAAATGTAACATGGACTGAAAGGTGGGGAAAATGGTCTTGTTGATAATCTGACACATGTGCTACACGGGGGACACAAAAATCTCTTCCTGTGTTCCTTCTGAGCAGCTTCTCAGACACACCTCCAGCATCTGTACTGCAGAAGCAAATATTTTCATTATAAAACATGATGTGGGTGTATTTCATTCTGCCTGCCTCTCTTAAGAGCAGGCTGCCATGGTCTGTTCAGCTGCCCCATGTTAACTAGCCTCAATCAACAGAAGATTGAAGAGCATGAAGAATATGATCAGTGTCCTCAGAGTAGGCACGTGCTGCCAACCAGAAGAAGAGACTGCGGAGGATACAACATCCTCATTCTCCAAGTAGCTTCACCCATGCAGTGTGCTTTGCCCCAAGAAATACAGTGAAAGACCTCCCATTGTACCTTCCTGGGGTGCCGAGAAAAGACAAAGTCAGCGACAAAAGCAATCATCAACCAAGATTCTGATGCCACCTTAGACTATACCCACCCAGGCTTGAAGGATCACCCCAATGCCACACTTACTTACCTTTAGGGCAGGAATTAGATGATGCTGTATCTCAGGTAAAGAACTTAAATCAAGTAAAATTTCAATTCAAAACATATGAACTGCTTACTTGGAGTTCTGTTTCAAGACCCTGGAGGGGAAGAAAGGGCTAGAAAAGACTCCAGACAAGATTGTAAAATAAAATCTGAGCCCGAGAACACCTGATTTCACCAAGTCCCTTGTTCTAGTGCATTAGAAGTATGTAAATGAATATTATTCAGCCATGAAGAAGGGTAAAGACCTGATTCATGCCTCAGTGGGGATGAATCTAGAAAACAGTAAGTGAAAGAGACTAAATGTGATAAGCTATGTGTTGTGCAATCCCACCGCAGTGTTAACTGTCCAGAACAGTCCAATCCAGTGGAACAAAGCACACCAAGGTTGCTGGGAGCCTGGAGGTGTGGAATGGAGACTGATGTGTTATGGATGCGGGGTTTCTGAGCTGATAAAAATGTTTTGGAATTAGGCTGTGATCCCAGCTGCAGAATTCCATGAATATATCACAAACACTGAATTGTACACTATACGAGTTGAACTATATGGAACATGAATTACACTCAATTTTCACATAGATGAGCCTGTCCATGCATATTTTACAGCAGAGAAAGTAGAACTGCATCACAAGTTTGTTTGAAAGTTCCAAATCACAAGAAATACAAGGTCACATTTTTACAAGCTTTATAAAAAGCAGTATGAACCTTGAAAAAGACAGAAGAATGAAGACAGTGGAACTATTCCTGTAGACCCTGGCCTTTCCCCAACCTGAGACAGCACTAAGTGACTGCGAGGTAGGCAGTTCCGTGTGGCCACCTCAGTCCCCAGATAAAGACCAAGACAAAGGCCATGTCAACACAGTGATATCTAAATTTGCTTTCCTGCCTGTAGAGCAAATTATTACTGTGTTTTACTCCATGTACACTGAGAAAGATCATTAAAAGGAAAAAAAAAGTGCTTACAAATCCAGACACGTTTGCCAATGTGATGGAAAAATGAGACAAAACCATTCTATTCTTATCTGAAGTTGGCAATGACCTTGCCTGGGTCACTGGTGGCTTCATGTGTCTCTGTGCCTTGGTTTACCCACCGGTGAGAGAAAAATGATAATAACATATCTTGGCTCCATCAGAATGATGCAGGGGATAATTAGCGTTCTAAAAGTTCTTTGTGATCTTTGTATCCAGACAGCCTGCTATTACTACGAAGCCTTAACAAACACCTTCTCCGCGCAGTCAAGACCTGACTCTATTTAAAGAGGTAATGAGATTCACTGCAACATCAAAACGGAGGACTTGATCCATTCCTTTGCTTTTTTCACTTCAGAAACTTTTATAAGAAATGCACATTTCTGTTGTTGCTGCATTCTTACTTTAATCCTTTTGAATTAATCTTGCAGGAAGGAAAAGGTTTTTAACTGTGTTGTCTAATCCCTTAAGAGTAAAGAAAATGGGGGAGTGACCTGCCCAAGGTCACATACCAGAAGATCAAGAAGTGGAGTGTAAATACCCTCACTCTCAAGACATAGCCTTATATAAATGCTGCTACCCCCCAAGTTATATTCAAAATACATGTTCAGCACTGACTTAACTGGTGATGGAGAAATCACTGTTCCCTTGAGTTGTGGTTTTGGTCTATGTATGCCAGTTACCCTGTCAGCCCACTGAACTGCAGAGCAGGGCAGATGCAGATGCCACTGGGGCTTCTCTGTGGGCCGGGAAGTGCAGCAAGACTCTTTGGACCTGGAGCACCTAGTTCTCTGTAAGACACAGCTGCGGACCAGCTCAGAGTCCCCTAAATACATGTGCAAGTCAAGTCTTTGGTTCTGAAACCATCTCCCTGCTACTCCTGGGCATCAGTCTAAGACGGAAACCTGGGAAATCTCAAATGTATCCCGAGATTTCTTTTTATCCCTCATAAACCCCTCAGCAACACTACCTTAACTTTGCATTAAGAGAGGCCTCATAACTTTCCTTTCACTCAAAAGAGCTGTGCTGGCTGCTAGGGTGTAAACATCTCTGGGTTCTTATTTTAATGGTAGACAGGTGACTACAAAGCCATCAGTACTAACTCTGACAACTGATCCAGAGCGCCTCTAGAGGTCAAAACGGGAAGCCTACGATCCTCCCACTCTGACCTGCAGGCAGCCTCTACTTGCAGACTATGACCCTAAAACAGAAGAACGAAACTTAAGTGCTGAGAACCTGCAAGTTGTAATTCCTAAGAAGAACTACAAAATTTTTTTCTTGCCTCACTTTTAAATATGCCCAATACCTATCTACTGCTTCTTTCTCCAGTAATACACACAGAGTTTCTCAAGTTCAAAGGACATCCCCATGGGGCCGAAGGCTTACTGGTTGACACACCAGGAGACCAGCATTCAGGCTCAGAAAACCTAGACTTCTCAGAATAGCCCCTTCTGTCCACAGTCATCTTCCATAAACTAATAATAATGATATTCATTAAACATGCAAATAATTTTGCTAACACTACTACACAAAAACGCTTAAACTTCATAGAAGCCAGACACAACCACACATCGATGGAAGCACAAAAGTCAGAATTAAATTCACAATGACAGTTTAGGAGAAAACTGTGTTGGAAAAGTAAGTAAAATAGTAGATGATACCATTTGGGAGCTTGAGTTCTTCACTGGCAACTCCATATTCCACAGCAAGTGCCTGGGGAGATGTCTGAAAGAGGGACAGAGCTCTTGACAGAGAAATAACCTTGTTAATAATTGCCCATGCCTACTTCCAAGTAAGTTTTCCCAGAATCGCCAAGTAACAAAACTGAACTGTCACCTTTCATCATTATATGTTAAAGATGCTAAGGGTGCCAGGCATGGTGGCTCACACCTGTAATCCCAGCACTCGGGAGGCAGAGACAGGAGGATTGCTGAGTTCAAGGCTTGCCTGGGCTCCATAGTGAGCTCAGGGCCAGCCTGAACTACAAAGCGAGACCCTGTCTAAAAACAAAACAAAACAAAACAAAAAAACAAACGAAAACAAAAAAAAAGATGCTAAGGGTGACAATGAAAAAAGCCAAAAGATAAAATGTTTATAGTAGAAATGGACACTATAATCACAGTACTGTAGTATCAGAACTAAATTCATAAGACAACAGATAACCGGATTATCTAAGGTGGAAGGAACTGATGTGCTATAATTGTATTTTGAAAGTTTTATTTTTTTTTCTCCTATAAACAAATGTATTTACCTTATAGGAGTGAAAAGCTATAAGCAATTTGTTTCTCAAACACTCTCATTTTTTCTTATGTTAGTTTTGATGAGTTTTGTAGGATTTTACAGGTATATTTTCATTATGAGCCATTTCAAACCATCAGGAAGCAAGCAAGTTACTCTGTATAAACAGAGGCTTAACAACATGTTGCCAGCTGTCCCGGCCTGACCCCGAGCTGCTCCTCCCCATGCGGGCTCCAGCCCTGTAACATCTCCACTTCCCACTGCTCACCCAGTACCTGGGAGCTGGGCCTCTTCAGGCCTACTCCCATCTCTAAACACTGTCACAGGCTCTGTTCCCTCAAAGCCTCTGCTCCACTTTGGCCTCCACTCTCTAGTCTCACATTCCCACCAAGAGGGCATGGCACATCTGGCCTGAAATGCATGAGATGGCTCCTCACTGTCTTCAGGTGTACAGCGCTCCCCAGGATGGTCCCCAGGTCAGCCCCTGTGCGGGCCTGTCCTTGCTCATGACACCATGTACTCTGTGTCCTCCCATCCCAATCCATCCCTTCGGAGCTGCAGCGCTGCCCTTGTACCACTAGGCACAGGCACAGGCACACTGGACCGTGCAGGACTTTTTTGGCTTGTTCCTCTGAGACAGTTTCACTACGTACCCAGGCTGGCCCCGAAGTTACTGATCCTTCTGCCTCAGCCTTCTGAGTGCTGAGATCCCCCATGTACGCCAACATGCCCAGGTGCATATGCAGATCCTTAAATACGGCACCTATCGATACATCTTGGTGACATGCAACCACCATCCCCTTGGCCAGAAAAGTTCTGCTTTCAGATGTCTGCAGGCCTCCATCCCCAACCTCCCTCCACCTTTCGTTCCACCATGTCCTTCTTCTCCAAAGCACAATCTGTTTACAACCACAACCTGCCCAGGCCCTGCTGATCCCCTGCCCTGAATGCCCAAAGTGGAAGACTGGGGAATTTTGCTCCTTTTCACATCCTGGGTCTTGTTACTCCTGTGCAAATACTTCCTGGGAGTTCTCCTTATGCACCTGGGAGTCGGAGCATGGAAGAAAAGTCTACCATCAATAGCTCCGATCCCATGTTACAACTAACCCTAAAGAAAGGCTTACTTATTGAATCTTAGGATAACACTAGAGAATGACATTGGTAACTATCCGAAAGGGCCATATAAATACTCCTCCGTCTCCCAGCTACACTTATCTGTGTGAGGCTGGTCTCTCCAACTTCCACCCCAACAACAAACGGCAACAGATAGAACGAAGGGCCAGGGATTCAGCTCGGTGATTCTGGTACTTCCCTAGCAATTGCAAGTTTCTAAGTTCAATTGCTGGCACCAAAAAAAGAAAATAAAAGAAAAAACAGCAAACAAAAGCTGATGTAAGAATCCAACTGTCTTAAAATACACACTGAAAAGATCTGAAAAAATATAGACAAGGCTCCTCTTTCCTTTTGGAGAAGGGACACTGCCTTAAACATATTTAATGAATTAATATATTTAATTGTTCTTGAATAAATTAATAAATTATTCATTTATTTTTTAATTTCTTTTAGAGACAGTCTTGCTTTGCAGACCCTGTCTCTATGGAGCCTAGGCAAGCCCTTAACTCAGCAATCCTCCTGCCTCTGCCTCCTGAGTGCTGGGATGACAGGTGTGAGCCACCATGCTGGGCACTGTGGTATATGGTACTGATTGCTGATGGGCATGAGTCACCACGCCCGTTACTGTTGTATGTGGTTTCTGGGGATTGAACTAGGGACCTTGCACTTGCTAGGCAGTTGCCAGAACCAGTCAGCTAAACCTCTGGGCCAATTAATAATTTTGAAAATTTCTAGGATAATCAGTACCCCTGCAAATTAAAACTGTTTCAGGTTCATAATGATTTTTAGCAGTGAAGAACCTGAAGGAGACCAACAAGCTCGGGAACCGTGGAGGCAGAGCCACCGCATGGTGGGCGCTGCCTGCCCCCCTCAGCCTCTCCATGGCAGTGCCCCTAACCTGAGGACTGTGTTCATCCTCTTCCACATCGTGCCATCAAGCACAGGGCTTGTCACAGGAGCACGAGTTTACTGTCATATGGTCCTGCAGGTCAGAAGACCGAGGCCAGCAGGGCTGCACACCGTCTGGCAGGGAACCCTTTGAGGAGAAGTGTCTCCATTCCTTCACCAATGTCCAGGCCACATCTGCTTCCTTTTTTTTTTTTTTTTCTTCAGTACCGGGAATCAAACTCGGGCCCTGTGCTTCCAAGGCAGGTGTGGTACCACTTGAGCTACATCGCGGGCCTTCACATTCACTTGTTTCTCTCCTTCCTCCCTCCCTCCAAAAGGATCCTCTGGGGACAGTCGGCATCCAGATAAGCCAGGGTACCGTCCTCATTTCCAGCTCCTTCACTTACTCTCACTTGTAAAGTCCTTTCTGCCGCACCAGAGGTTTCGTGGATTGCAGAGGGACTTTTGCGGGGTGGCTACTGTCCAGCTTACTATGCTCACAAACTCAGATATCTAGTAAAACATTGTGAAATGATGCCCCACCATTTCCCCTCATATTGAAGCTTTTCTAGGGCAGGATGAGAAAGAAACTAAGAATGACGGTTATTCTTAGAAGAGAAACTTAGTTGATTAAGGCCAGGAAGAGACACTTCTATGGCCTTTTATGTACCAGACATTACCTTGTCCTTTCCAAATATTACCCCATTAATCCCCTAGAAATCCTAGGCCATTCTGAGTTGCCAAAACTAAAGGTTAAGTGACTCGCCCAAAGTTATACAATCAGTAAGTGGGACAGCATGGAACTAGGACCTGAACCCGGGACAGCAATTCAGTGTCCATGCTTTTTAGCACTGTACTATGGTTTTGAGAGATTCAGCTGTCACTGTTTAACCTTCTCTACTGCTGGAGTATCACACCATGTGCATGTGTCACCAAACTGAAAAACTCGACAATACAAAGTAACAGCTAAAAAGGTCCTTGCATTTGTTTCTTCCACGTGGTCTTAACTTGTTCATAGTAAGGAACAGTCAGGAGTATAATTTCATATTTAAGCCCATTAGAGAAGAAAAAGGATAAACATGGAAACACAAGGAAGCATGGTGTGGCAGCCAGCCTTCCCACTGCTCTCAGGAAAAGTGACATGCTTCTCCTCTACTCGGGGTAATAGGCCATTAAAATCTCTCTTGCCCATTTCTCAGGACTGCCTCTGGAGAGACCTGCCCCTCTGCACGCCCAGAGACTACGTGTGTCATCAGAAACGCTCGCGGGTCTCTAGAAAGTGGGCCCAGCAGGTGTTTCAGACAGCGTCAGTGGTCTCAGACAATTCGGGTAGATTCTTATCTGAACGACTGTATTTGCACTTACCATTCAGACAGATCATAAGACTGACTGTTTTTTTTTTTTTTCTTTTCTTTTTGGAGACAGGGTCTTGCTTTGTAGTTCAGGCTGGCCCTGAGCTCACTATGGTGCCCAGGCAAGCCGCCGCGAACTCAGCAATCCTCCCGTCTCTGCCTCCCGAGTGCTGGGATTACAGGCGTGAGCCACCACGCCCAGCATTATATGTGGTAACCGGGGATCGAACTCAGGTCCTTGCGCTTGCGAGGCAGGC
>PVIC010037007.1:0-18245 GCA_004025085.1 Thryonomys swinderianus
GAACTGAGCTGCTATGAATATATTATTCTTATTTTTCTATTCTAATAATCACAGAAATATCGTAACAATATATCTTTCTCTTAAAAATCTTGCCACTTTCTGTACACTTGGCTGCATTTAATTACTAACATCATTTAGCTGGGAAACTTTTAGTACACATTTGGTCTGGAAAACATTTTCTTTTTCTTTTTGGGCTTCATAAAATGAGGAATGCATAAAACTGATTTTGGAGAAGGATTCAATTTGTGGGCATTTCATTTTGCAATATCCTAATTTGCATTTATCATAAAGACCTAACAATATACATTTCATATAGTCTGTCGGTTAGGGGATGCATTTTTAGTGATCATCTTAAAACATCTGTTAATATGCACATAAAATATCCTGCACACAGAGTATTAGGATATTATCCTAAGGGAAACTGCCAAAATATAATCTCGGTGCTCAGTTTTAATATGTTATTCTAGCTTAATAACTAATTTTCAGACAGCCACCTATATCAATAGTTATTGCCTACATACAAGTGAAAAGACACTAATAAATATTTATTAGACAATAATTATGAAATTCAGATAGAAGTCCTCAGGACCTTGATTTTAGAGAGTATGCTTATCTCTCTTCCCACTTTCTTCCCATTACCATTTTGAAATATTAGGTCATTCAGTAAATAAGCTCAGTGCTTGAAAAGTTGACACCAATCCATACTAATGACCAGAGCTGTGTTGTTAGAATCCACTTGAGCTGATGTTTCTTCAGTGTTGACACCACTGTCTGAGGCTTATAGTCCAGGACACTGGATTTTCAAGTAGGTCACCTTTCATTTGCATCTGTTTCAGAATAACTGTTATAATTGGAAAATGAAAAAAGGAAAGCAGGGTCAGCAAATTTAACAAAGTAATTAAAATGCAATCCTAAAGTTGATTGTACCCATTCTGTAAAATAACAAAATTCATTTAAAAATACAACTGTTTGAATAAAAACATGGCAGTGTAAGACAGCATATTTCTTCTAAATTAGCAAATAAAATGGTATTTTAATATTCTTCGATTATTATAGAGAAAGCTAAAGCAATCTTATACTCAAAAAAAAAAAGTCTCCCCTTTTTTGGTGCCAGGAATTGAACTAAAGACTTGATGCTTGCCAGGCGGCATGGCACCACTGAGCTAAATCCCTGGCCTCTAAGAATTTGCTTTTTATACACATAAACAGATCCAAAATTGAAGCAACTGCCATGGTTAAACCCTGAGATATATTCATTTATGGGTACAATTCCTGAGAAAATTCAGTGTTTCAAAACAAAATTATGTATGAATCTTCTACATAAAGGATCTGGAAACTTAATCAGAAAGTTTCATTCAGTTAAGTAATTCAAGAAATATCTAATGGAATCTTCAATTTTCAGTTTCACAATGTATTGTTTCTTTTCAATATGTAGGTACATATCTCCTTTTTATTTCAGGAAAATTTTAAACACATACACATTGAGTTGTGATTTTCTAAGTGGTCCCAAATATATATATATATATATATATATATATATATATATATATATATATATATATATATATATATATATATATATATATATATTGTATCTTCCTTAATTATGCTCTACAGCTATCATTTACTTTTCAGACTGCTTTTCTTCTTTCTAATGTTATATTAAAATCACTTCCTCTATTCACTAATTTAATTTCAGTGTTATTTGTTGTTAGTTCTTTCCTCTTAAACTCTGTTTCTAAAAGGATTTCCTATTTTAATATTTGTTGATTTTAATCAGTTCTCATTTATTCAGTTTTTATATAGCCACCTAATTTCTGAACAAATTTCTTATTTTTATGTATTTGAGACTACATTTTCTTTTTAGTTTATTTCATTTCACCTCAGGTATGAGATGATCATTTTCATATGATGTGTGACTCCAGTTTTTAATTGGTTATGCAAAAATTATTCAATTTTATTTTTTCTAAATAACTGAGCAATCCTTTCCCCTCCTGCTGTCTGCAGAGCACTGGTTACTGTGCACGGAACCTGCTTTTTCTCATGATTTCAGTGTTTCCTGGAAACATGAACATGACCTTCCTGTGTTACCACTTCAACATTTCCTGACCTTGTATTTTCCCTTAAGCTCTTCCTTCCTAAACCTACAGAGATCTCACTTTTAACTGCTAGATTAGTAGGTTGATTCCCATTATCACTACAGTTTCTAGTATCTACTTTCTTTTTCCCACCTTAGGAAATCTGAACATTGTGTACAGTTAGACTCATGTCCTTTTAAAGGATTAAAATATTGAATTAATGTTTTTAGATTTCTAGAAGCTACAATCACTTTATTCATATTTGATTTCTTGTTGAATACACAGGAATTTAATTTTCATTTTTCTAAAATTCTAAGTCTGTGCAGTTTCGCAGTGATTAAAATCTGAATTTTAGGATGATTTAGACAAACACACCACTAGATATAGGTAGTATTTTGTAGCATTAAATTGTACAAAGTCATTTTCTATGTGAAAACTTTTATTTTCTCTATGTTTTTTAAGGCAAGACAATCTTCTAATAATGACAAGAGTTGTAAGAAGTTCAGAAGAGAAGAAAATATTTTACTTGGTGCTACATTTGTGATAGCTTTGAAAATAACTACAGATTGCCTGGAATTTCTGTAGATTTAGTTTCAATGGCTTTAAAGTAAAAAACAATTTGGCATGATTTTATTGAAAAGTTATTTAAAAACTAATACAGAGACTATCCAAAATTAGATTCATTCATTATGGGTATTTTTTCTGGCAAAATTTGATAAAATATAGTACACTATAGGAGCTTAGAAAATAAGAATTCCTTTTTTTTAATTTCGTTTTTTTTTTAAATTTCGGTACCAGGGATCAAACTCAGACCATTGTGCATCCAAGGTTGGTGCGGTACCACTTGAGCTAAATGCCCAGCCCTGGGAAAATTAGGGTTCTGTAAGGTAATGAAGAAGTAATTAAGAAAATAAAGATAAATTTAGAATAATATTAATTCAATAAGAAAAAATTGAGAAAGATGGGTCACATACCTTTACAAATTTAAAAGAGCACAGAGAACTGATCAAACTGAGAGTAACCAAGGATTCATTCAAAATGCAATCCTTGCACAAATGATTTTAAACTAACTTTTCTTTCATGTGATAGGACTTAAAGGGTGATGTAAAAAATTATGAATTAGTTACAAAAAAGGAGAGGACCAGTGGAGTAAACAATCTGAAGAACTCATTTGTACAGTGAGGTTGACGGAGGTTTTGGGTTAGTCAAAGAAAGTGCATGGTAAAATAGCAGGGTTTGAGGTTGAAGATAATGTCATAAAAATGTTATGGCTAATGTATGATCACCAGAACAATGTAGGTAAAGCTTAGCAACTCTGAGCAAAATGTACAGATTCAATGGAGAACCTTAAAAATAGATAAAAATTAATATGAAAATCTACACTCAGTGCACAACTGAACAACCACCAGTCAGATAGCTTTCTCAAAAGAGCCACTCAAAGGGTAGAAATGGCACTTCAACCTAAAGTGCACCAAGAAATTTCTTGGTTGCATTGCACAACCTTTATACAAAAGTAGAGTAGGGTAAGATACGGGTATTAAGAAGATTCAAGACATGTACATTGTAGAAAGATACATGCTTGGGACCACTAGTTAGTATGAATTGGTGAAATCAAGTAGAAGAAATGATGTGGAGGATTTCGTGTCTTTAATGAGAGTAAAGTCTGGGCCAGTAGATTAAAGAAGACCTGTCTAGATTGAAGAATGACTTATCTTTTTTTTTTTTTTTTTTTTTTTTTTTTTTTGACAGGGTCTCGCTTTGTAGTTCAGGCTGGCTCTGAGCTCACTATGTAGCCTAGGCAAGCTTCGATCTCAGCAATCCTCCCATCTCTGCCTCCCGAGTGCTGGGATGACAGGCGTGAGCCACCACTCCTGGCACTGTGGTATGTGGTATTGATTGCTGGTGGGCGTGAGTCACCACGCCCAGTATTGTATGTGGTTACCGGGGATGGAATTTGGGACCTTGAGTTTGCAAGGCAGGCGCTGGAACTACTGAGTTAACCCTCTGGCAGGAGAAGAATGACTTATCTTTAAATATATGCAACAATATCCTAATGTAAAGGCTATGTAAGTTTAGACAAGTTACTAAAATGAGGCTTCAATTTACATAAAAGGCCATAATACTATGTACTCCACCGAATCACGATGAATCTTTTATAAGTATTTGTAACATTACCTGCCATACAAAATATTTTTAGTACATTATAATGATTCCATTGATACTTTCAGTTGCATTTTAATTCTTTAAGACCTATCTCGAATTATAGAGAAAATAATTCTTTATATGAGAATCCATGATATATTTTATGAAACTGTTTTCAGCATTGTTACTTTTAAGTTCACAGTTTTAAAAATCTTTATTAGTACATTATATATAGACATAATGATCACAGACATCATTGAGAATTCGTACCAGTATATAATACAATTTAATTCTCATTTCCCATCCCCCACCCACCCTTTAAACCCCTGCATCTATATACATAAACTTCATTTCCTTTTTTTAACATCATATTTTTCTTCCCCTTGTTACTTCAGTATTGTCTTAAAAAGACCTATAAAACGATTTAGTTTCACATACCATAGTGTGTAATACTGATCAAAATATGTACTCAGAAGCTTTATAATTTAATTACTAAAGGCAGAACGCATCTGTATTATCAAATACTTACGAAAATAACTTTCTAGGCTTGGTACAAACAAATCAAGAAAATTACTTATTCTAGTAATAAATATTATTCATAGTATCCTTGGGACTGTATATGAAAGAAATAACACATTTATTTTCTAACTCAAATTTATTAAACCCTTTGGCAGGCTAGTTAGGTATTTTTGAAGCAGAGATGTTAACAGGAAATATATTAAGTTTCATTCTAAAAGCCACTCAGGGCCCACTTGCAGCACCAACATCAATTTTTAATAAAGCACTGGCAGAATATTCTATTATTGGTAGGTGGGTGCAGCTAATAATTTTTAAACATTTTTCCAAATTACCACATCTAAAGCAGTGCTAATATAATAAATCATAAACATTGTTGGTATACCAATGACTTCACTTTTTTTTTTTTTTTTTTTTTTTTTTTTTTTTTTTTTTTTTTTTTTTTTTTTTTTTTTTTTTTTTTGCTTTTTGGAGACAGAGTCTCACTTTGTAGTTCAGGCTGGCCCTGAGCTCACTATGGTGCCCAGGCAAGCCGCTATGAACTCAGCAATCCTCCTGTCTCTGCCTCCCGATCACATTTTTTTGCCTACTGCCATTTACTCATTGAAACAGATTGTATGGCTTTGGTATGAAAGTGCTGTGAGTGGAAGAACATTGTTGACTACTTGGATGAGACACTGACTGACTGGAGAACAGTTCACATATGAAGGTAGAAGTCCAATAAGATATAGAATGCTTACTGAAAGGAAGTTTATATTCCACGGTACAAAATCTCTCCTTAGTGGTTTTCTCTCATGACATTGAAGCATCCTGTTTCTAAAAATAAATGAATAAAAAAAGAATTTTTGCATGGTTCAGTAATATAAACTTTAACTTTCAGTTAACTTTAAAAAACATATTGTTTGGAAGCACAACTGTTGATTTTCAGTTCATTTCATATTGTAGGCACATTTTCAAAAAACTTCATTCCTATTTATTTGCAGAACACCTTCCTGTATTTACATTTATAGCTTAAAACCACATTTAGAAATCTAAATTTTATTAATGCAGAGTATCTAGTTAATGTACTGTTCAGAAAAAAATTCTTATTTTCATTTGTTTCCTAATTTGACAGACATTAAATTGTCAAAAGTTCAGAGCACTTTAGTATGACTAAAATGGTTGCCAGAAACAAGGAATGTTATAAGAATTCCATCACGTACAGGTACAAATTACCTGTCATCAATGCTATCATTATGTATATATGTAATATACTAAAAATGTTTTGCTTCACAATAAAATGAATTCTAGGTAAGTAATCAGAAGACCAAGTTTCTCAATTTCATTCTTCTAATAAGTATGTGATCCTGGACAATATTTTATTTTGTCTATTTTTTCTTTGTTTTTCCAAGAGTTCAGGTTACACAGCAGCATAATTACCGTAGGAATTAGTATTGTCCAGGCTTCATTCTATCTCTAAAATACATCAATCATTATTAAGAAGTCTGCTTACTATGGTGGATGATGTCACTACTTTTCCTTATAACTTTGTCTCAGGAAGGACATACAACTAGAAAATAAAAAGAGTACCTGACATTACTTACTCCCCTACTGAGAATATGTGAGTTTAAAAAAAAATTAAGCTTGTTTAAATCTGTTTATGTTCATTAACATAAAACAGCAAAACTGAAGATTTTATTTCCAAGTAATATTATTTTTTATTAATACTTGTTTGGATTGGATGGTGATTATATTAATTATTGGGAGTTGGTACATGTACATAATATTCGGTAATTATTTTTACTTCCAGATGATCTTGAAATAGTTCACAGACACTTTAATAAATTTATGCTTTGTTTATTCTCCAATTTTGTATGTTATAATATCAAGTAAAATATTTCCAAATCCAGAATAAGTATCATCCATTTCTCTTCCAGATTTTAAGAAATAACACTCATTTAAAAATGTAGCCACTTTATTAAGAAAGATGAAGAATTTGTACCAGTTATCTCTTGTCTATATTTAATCTATAAATGGATTAATAGAACAACTTTGAAGTCTGACATTGGAAATTTCAACATTTATTAAATTGATCTATTATTCACTTACATTTTAGAGGCTTTGTTGTGTTATTTTCAAATAAATAAGAGTATGACTTTGAACATTGCTTTATTCAAAGAAATTTGAGTGCCCAGAGAATTGACTTTAGTATAGATTAAGTTAGCTAGTGGAAATCTTAAATTAACTAATTACTATGCACAATTAAATAGCTTTAAGTGTTACATAGCTATCATCAAAAAATAGTGAAGTCATATAATGATACAATAAAATAACTACATAAAGGCAAGAGTGAAAAATATCACTAGTCATTTTATTGTATTCAATCCATCATAAGTAAATAATTCATCAAAAATATAAAAATATTATGTCACAGAAAATCATGAAATCTTTAAAGTTGCCAAATTATATATGAGGGGGGACAGAACTAAAGAATAAATGTTCTGAAAGTATCTCCCAAACACACTTGAAAATTAATACTTACTAGGATTTATGCCTGGTTTTTGTCCTTCCCTAATTATTCTTCTAGTTAATAATTTATGTAGGAAGTGAGAGAAGAGTGAAAAATCAAATCAGAAAACTATTTTGGAATGTAATTATATTAACTAATGTTAAACTTTACATGGGAAAATAAAAACCAATGTCATGTCATTTCTTCTTTGTGAGTAATTGAATTATTTTAAATCTACAGGAACTCAAAATACAAGATAACTTTGTCTGGCAGACAGTACTTAAAAATTTACGGAATGTGCTCTCTCTGCTCATAAAACTTCTCCCCAGGTGATCGGCAAGTTTCTTATCTGATGCTAAAGCTAGCCCAGGCTCTCAAGGCACAAGTCTTTGTCTCTTAGAATACTTTCCTATTTCCTACCCTTGAGAGGTTACTTCTCTTTGTCATTTTATTTAATCACTAAACATTGATGCAGTCAGTAAGTTAAGCAGAGATTGTATTACAGGAAGAACAGCAAATTCCTAACAGAAGGAGCAAGGGAAGGTGACTCTGGGCCAGAGGTTATCATAAAACTTCTTTGATCAGGCATCCCAATGCAGTGATTCAGAGGTCGCAGATCATCTTGGGAGCTGGGCAGTATTGTTTGGCATAGTGCAGATCTCGCAACTGCTAGTTGGTGCAGCACCCAGTGCAGATCTCCAGGCCTTAAAAGCGTCTCTAGCAGGGTCTGCTTCCCACACATGAACACATATTTATATCTTTCTATTATGCTAAACAAGGCTGTATTTTGCTTCCAAGAGCAGAGGAGACCTACATACAGGATGGTATGACTAGACAACAAGGCATTATTTTTTAACTTTAAATGAATAACTAAAGCCATAAATACATATGTAAAAAACTTAAACAAGAGATAAATTAATATGATAGGCTATTCTGCTTGTTTGTATAAAATTTACAACACACAAGTTGGAGAGCATCCTACTGGAGTTATCAAAGCTTCCCTCTCCTCTATTGAGGACTGGGAAAAAATGAACTATAGCACTGGACAATTGATCCACTATACTCAGGGTTTCAAGTCTGACTAAAGCAACTGATCTAGTTTACTGATTTGAAAAGCTGCATCTGGTTTCTGAAAAACTCCAAATTCTATCATGTTTGATGACGAATTTGGCCTAAAAGTTGTTTCAGACAGTAGAATAACATAAAAATTGTCTAATGTAAATGAAAAAACAAAGCAAAACAAAAACAAATTTGCCCATCATTTTCATTTAGAGCTACAATTATGTCTTCACTTAACCCTTTTGTTTAGAAGGGTACACTAAGTGAGGGACTGAGATTATCGAAGAATCAATTCTTTATACTAGTTCTGACTAGATGACCTTTACATTCAAATCAAATTAAAAATATGTTGAGTAATGTTTATAAATAAATCTCAAATTTTAGTGTAGGCAACTTTTAAAAAATCTTTTGAAAGGGATTTCATGTAGAAAATAGGGCCATAAAATAACTAGTGTCTATTACTACAAATATTTAACAAATATTCAGAAAGCAAGCAGTGCTGAATGAATTGGTCTTTAATCAATTCTTGAGTGTGAACGTCAAATATTCTGTCTACAAAGTGCCTTGTTATGACTTATATTAGATGTTTTCTAGTTGGGCTCATAGGTGGGCTTTTACAGGGTGGGGTTTTTGCAAGTGACTGGACCATGGGGATGCGATACTCACTGGTGTATTAATCCTTGATGAGTTTATAGCTAAACGCAATGTGGGAAGTGAAGCTAGGGTGAGGAGGTGGCTCACTGGGATAATGGCTTGAATGCAGTGTCTCCCTCCTCCTTTGAGCTGTCTCTCTGTTTCCTGTCTCCACATGGTGATCAAGCATCCTCTGTGATGCCCCTCTGCCATACTGTCATGCTTGGAAGGCAGCTGACTATGGAGCAAGCGAAGTAGACCTCTCCTTCTTTTACTTGGCAGCACCAGCCAAGCACATGTGTGGAAATCCCTCAATTTATTTTATTTTATTTATTTACTTTTGAGACGGGGTCTTGCTTTGTAGTTCGGGCTGGCTCTGAGCTTACTATATAGCCCAGGCAAGCCTTGAACTCAGCAACCCTCCAGTCTCTGCCTCCCAAGTGCTGGGATTACAGGCGTGAGCCACCATGCCCGGCATGGAAATCCCTCAATTTAAACAGGAACTGAGGTCTTCTGAAATTAAAATTTTAATTTTCACATTTAAGTGTTTGTTCATACAAACAATATCTTTGACAGCTTTTCATATTTTGAATTTTGGCAAGTTTTAAGTTAAAAGAATGTTTGTTAATTATAAGGATGAAATGACAAATGTGTACCAGTAACAATTATATACTGTGAGATATACATTGCTGAAATACTATAGAATAATTGTGTTAAATATAGCCTATCTTATTGAATTATTTTCTTTAACAAGTATAGATAAGGAAATGATACTGAGTGAAGTATATGCAGAAATAGCAGGAACCATATGAAGTTCATATTTTCAGATCTTTATGACAAATTAAAGATTGTCACAAACTCTTTGATGCCCCTCTCTTTGAAGTGACAAATAGTTCCTGTCCCTTAAACCCACACAGCCCTCAAACTATTTTGACCATAGGAAAACTGACTCCATGCCACTTACTTTGTCCTTAAAAATCAGCAGTTCTTACAAAGTGAGACCCTGTCTCAAAAAAAAAAAAAAAAAAATTAAAAATCGGCAGCTCTTTTTTTCCTTTCTTTGAAACTAAACATTGGAGAAACTAAACTGAGATAATACTTCCTTCCCAAAGTGTTAGTCATTTAATTCTTTCTTGTGTTTATAGTTATTAGTGTGGATAAGCATTAAGTATAAAAACCATTTTGACTTCACACGGGCAGCGGCTTATGCTGCCTGAAAGCAGACCCAGACCAGCTTACCCAGGGACCTTCATCCACCCTGGGCGTGTCTGGGTAAACCCTGCAGAGGCTGCACAGTGACTTCTGCCACGTGCAAGCAGCCTGCCTGCCACCAGACCCAGGTCAGCTGCCCTGTGGGACATCCATCCACCCCAAGCAATTCTGGCCTACCCACCACCGGACTCAGGCCAGAAGCCTCACGGGAGCTCCATTCCTGTTTCCACGAGTTTGGGTAAGCGCCACTTAGGTTGCACGCTCATTTACAGTGTTTGCCAGCACAACAGTTCTGAGAAAAAATTCAAAAACCAAAGATCACCACAACAAGGGATTTCAGGGAAAAGAGAAATGGAACAAAATGAAAGCTCAATCTCCAGGACTCCTGAACTGGTAACAAAAGCAGATCTACTAAAATAGAAATCAGAAATGATCTCTGAGAGGAAAACAGATGCTGTTCACAGTGAAGGACTTCATTAAAGAAGAGATCAGAACATCATAGAAGCTCAGATAACAAAAGCAATGGAACATTATAAAGAGCTTCAAGCAGAGGTCCAGGTGACCAAAAACGAGAATGAAAGATTGTCATGTAGGACGAATGAAGCAGAAAACCAAATTTCAGACATAAAGACAGGCTCATAGCCAATGAATAGCAAAAGAATAACTTATGGAAAATGGCAGGAGACCATGAGAAATCAAACTAACATCTCCTAGATCACTCAAAGAAGAATAACATAAGGCTGATGGGAGTCAGTGAAGAAACAGGAGACAGTGCCAGACATCAAAAAAAAAAACTGTTTACAGATATAATGGCAGAAAAATTTCACAGGAAAAGGAAAAGAACTGGACATACAGGTAAATGAGGCATATAGGATTCCAAAAGCCCGTGGTATTAAAAAAATCTACACCCAGGCATATAGTCATCAAAGTTTCAGGAATCCAAGAAAAGAATGAAATACTGAAAGCAGTTAGGGAAAAGAAAAAAAAAACACACACACATACAAAGGGAAGCCCATCAGGATCACAGCAGACTTTTCAATGCAAATGCTCAACACAAGGAGAGCCTGGAGGGAAGTGTTTCAAGCATTGCAGGAAAACAACTTCCATCCTAGATTGATGTGTCCTGCAAAGCTATCTTTCAAAATCGATGGAGAAATAAGATACTTTCATAACAAAGAACACCTGAAGAACTTCTCAATTACAAAACCTGCACTCCAAAACATTCTAAGGAATATCTTGGAGAAAAACAATGAAGCTTATTTTAACTCTTTAAAGAATAAAACAAAAATGAATGGAATGTTTTCAAGAGGATGTCAGAAATTTTAGAATAACTATGATTATAATTGTCTGAATTTTTAATTTTTATTTTATTTTTGTCTAATTTACTGGGACATTATATATACACATCACAACTACATACCACATTCAGAATTTGTACCACTATATGACATAACTTAATTCTCATTTTTCCCCTTCCTTAACCCACCCTACAACCCCCCGCCCCTATGGACACAAGTTGTTTTTATTTACCATTAATTTTTTTCATTCCCCTCATTATTTACACATAGACCCAATTTCCCTTTGAATATTTACTATTTCATAATATCTATCATGCATTCTAGAACTCATTTACATGTTGTTTCTCATACCAGAGAAAAGATACAATATTTACACATATGTGATCTATTTATTTCACTTATGAGTATATCCTTAAGGTAAGTCCATTTGAATATAAATGACTCAATCTCATCAGTCTTTAAGGCAGAGTAATACTCCATTTTATTTTAAAAAGCTTCTTCATCCAATCTAGAGTTAGATTTCTGAATTTTAACAAGATTCAATATCTACAATGATCTCCTGTAAAACTTAGTAATACTTAAATTATGAAATACAACTTGTATGCACTTCAGAAAATCACCCACACTTACTGGAAATAAGGATTTATTAGAAGAGGAACGTGCATCTCTGCAGGCACTGAGAAAACTGAAACAACAGAAATATGATGGCCTTGAACATGATGTTAAACCTTTTAGAGCTTCCCATAATAACAGTCCCTTGCAGTTCACATATCATAGGTTTATTACCAGCTATTTAGAAAGTGTTTTTTTTTACAGGAAATCTAAATTTTATTCCTCTTTTGTTTCTCAAAGTCCCTTCCTTCTGTTTCTACATTTGTAAAACAATGGTATTCACAACATTATTTTCAAGGATAATTTCTTGAATATCAGCCTTTATACTTTTTATAACTGAACATAGGCTATAATAGAATATACAGCAGGTATGTCGCATGCTTAGCACAGATGCCAGAATGTGATTCACAACAGATAAGCACAAGGCTTCTGGAGAGAGGAGGAGGAAAACCTCTGTCTTCTCATGGGAAAGTTCCCCATGGGGGCTCCACCCTGGCTGAAGGAGATGTATTAACTGACTAAATTGAAGAGCACAAACCAAGATGCAATGTGAGTACTGAGGGGAGATGGAAATCGTGCACAGAGCACTTAGGGGCATATGGCAATGCCAAAATGGCAAAGCTGTTACTTCTCCTGTTCTGCTTGGAAAGTTTTTGCCAAGATGAGCTAAATGAACCCACCAAACAGTTCATTAATCCTGACACAGAGTCCTGCATGGCCGCTTCACTCCAAGTTGGAAAGAAAAGTGGTTACACTTGTACCATTGGATTTTTGTTCAGACTTATAGCAGTTGAAAATGCCAACAGCTGTCATAAACACATTTTTAATTGAATTTTTTTATTGGTGCATTTTATATACAGCTCACAATCACACTCAACATTGGGGAATTTGTACCAGTATATGTCACAAATTAATTCTCATTTTTACCCATATCCCTACCCACCACACAACCTCCCTCCCCCTATATGCATGTTCTTTCTATATCATATTTATTCTTCCCCTCATTACATTCCCTCACCACATTCCCTTTGAATATTTCCTAGTTCACAAAATCTGTCATGCATTTTAGAACTCATTCACATCTACAGGTTCTTATACCAGAGAAAAGATAAGGTATTTACATATCTAGGATCTATTTATTTCCCTTATTAGTGTGCCCTCAAGGTGTATCCATTTGCACATAATTGAATGAAACTTGTCATTCTTTATAGCAGAGTAATACTCCAATATATATATATAAAAAAAAAAAAAAAACTCGCTCACGCCTGTAATCCCAGCACTCGGGAGGCAGAGACAGGAGGATTGCTGAGTTCGCGGTGGCTTGCCTGGGCACCATGGTGAGCACAGGGCCAGCCTGAGCTACAAAGCGAGACCCTGTCTCAAAACAACAACAACAACAACAACAAAAACTCATATCTTAGTTATCCAGTTTCTAGTTGATGGACATTAGGGTTGTTTCCAAGATTGAGCTCTCACAAAGTGAGCTACTATGAACATTTGTGCACATATGTCTTTACAATATGATTCTTTGAATTCCTTTGGGCATATTCCTAGCAGGGGAATGGCAGGGTCAAACAGTGTGGAGGAATCTCCGCACTGATCCCCACAATGGTTGTACAAGTCTACAATCCCACCAACAGTGGAGAAGGGTTCCTTTCTCCCCTCACCCTCGCCAGCATTTATCATTGTTTGATTTCACAATAGCAGCCATTCTTTGTGGAGTGAGATGAAATCTCAGTGTTGTTTTTATCTGCATCTCTCAAATGACCAGTGATGTTGAATATTTCTTCAACAAAGAAGCTCATTATTTAGAAAAAACCCTTAAATTTATTATTATCTTCAAAGAAATACACTCTATCTGTACATTTTACAGTGGATATAGAGATAAGCATCTAAAAGTGAAAATTGAAGTTGTACAAGTTTCAAAGTTAAAGTAGCCTAAGATTTTCTCTGTTGGTCTGTGAGACAAGACCTGGAGAAAATATTATTGTTTACTCAAATTTGTACTACTTTTATCAACTAATATCTACCACACAGATTACTTTTTGGAAATAATAGTACTGGTTAATGTGTGTGTGTGTGTGTGTGTGTGTGTGTGTGTGTGTGTGTGTGTGGTACCAGGGTCCTTGCAGATCCAAGGTTGGCACAGTTCCACTTAAGTTAAATCCCCAGCCCAGGCTAAAAGTTTTATTATGTGTCATGAATGTGTTGGAGTTATGGATGACCAAACACTGCAGAATGCTCAGCTTTAAAATAAAATGAATGCTTAATACAGTTATTATAAAATGTACTAAATGAAATCTATATATGCCTGTATACTACAGGGAACTATTCAAGTCATCTTGGAATTATAAGACAGAGGGAAGCACTGTATATTTTAAATGGATTATTTCATCAGGATAGTTCAGAGTTTGTGATTTTATATTATTGTCATGATATCTGATGATGTTTTATACTCCAGGACAGAAAAATATGTTCTGATGCTAGCATTTAAAAAAAAAAAAAAACTTTTGCTTTTGTTGTTTTGTTTTGCCTTATTATTTCCTCAATTACCTTGAGATGGAAGACTAAGAATTACTGAAGTTGATGCCTTTTCAAAACTATAAGATGTGGTACATTGCAAATGGGTTACTTTGGAACTGCAAAAAAGCATATTCCAAAAAGTTAAGTACAGTTAATTACATTTTAAAACTACTTACAGTATGTCACTGCAAAAGGATTGCAAAAGCCAAATGATAGTTAGCAAAGTTTGCTTGAACCCCACACATTACAGAAATTTAAAAGATCCATAAGAGGAGAAATCTCCTCACCCAAAGAATGTAATATGTATCTTTGTTAACTTTGGTTCTTAGTGTGAAATTGCTCACAAATTGAGAAGGAATGTGACCTCGATGCATTCCTAAAATTTACCAATAAACTCAATGTATTTATTTATTTATTTATTTTTTTAAAGGGCAAAGGGATGACAGTTGGTAATGGAAGACTTTGAATCTGGGCCCATCACTCACCAGTGACACTTGTTTTAAATTTCTTTCCAATTGGTGGGAATGTCACCACCAGCCTTATAAGAAGTCTATGACTCAGTTGTACCATCAGCTGCTGGAAGATGTAGGTTTCTGCCTAAGCAACTCGACGTTACATATTTATTGCTTCAGATTATGTCTTATAAAGCCTCCCCATACTGGTTACTTAATATTTAACAATTAAGAAGATGATAAAATTTTTTGCAAGAACTACATTAGATGAGTGATATATTGAGTTCAGAAACTTTGGAAGCATTATGTTATACACTCTAAGAGGTTTGATTAGAATTTTTTGTGTATGTAAATAATGAGGCAAAGAGGTAACACAAGTTAAATAATTGTCTTGTTACAATCTCAAGATTTAAACAAAACTGTCCTCTAAGCCCACATTTCTCTGAATTTGAAGTATTTTTGACTGTCTTCTTTTTTTAGTGAAAGTATGAATACTTGGATGCTACAAGATCTGAATATTTATGTAAGCTCATGTGTGTATGTGTGTGTGGTAATATGTGTAAACTTATGAACTCATGCAAGCACACAATAATACAACTAAATCCTTAATCACTGCCTATGTAGGTAATAGTTCAAGGGAAAATAGTACTTCTCAAAGTAAATATTCTCAAGTTATTTCACATTTGATTATTTAAGGGATCTAATTTTTATAAAAATTGGACTACATGAAATATTCTATACAGATTCTGGAATTGAGTTCTGAGTTTACCTGTTACCTTGTGGCTATTAGATTCCAAAGAGATTTATGAGACTGGTTCCTGTTAATTGCTGTATTTTTATCATAAGAACTGGGAGGCTAAAACATTTGAGTAAAATAGCATAGGATAAATCAAAAGGATCAGAAATGAAAAGGGTACAGAAAGAGAGTGAGGAGTACACAACATAGGATTCCCAAGTTGTGGTTAAATCTTCAAATTCATCTCTTCTAAGCACCCCCCCCTTTTTTTTTGTAAAACTTAATACTAAGATTTTAAACTCATCAAAATAATCATTTCCAACTACAAATGCTTTGGTGAATATAAGAGAAAATGCACGAATCAAGAAATAAAGAACTATCTATATTTTTCCCAAGTAAGAGCAAATTTTATTCCCAATTTAAAAATAGAAGGAAATAAAGTGGAACAGAAAAACCTTAGGATTTAATGACAACCAGTTATAGAAATTAAATAAAGGAATTTATAGAAATTAAACAAAGGAAAGATTATAATATACAAAGTAAAAAGCTTCTTTGATAAGTTAAGGAGATGGAGTGAGAAACAGAGTATAGGTAATAAGAATAAAGGATCAAAAATGACTAAGGCATGCTATATTCATGTACCAGTTTCAAAACAAATTATAACCAAAATGCATTATAAGCATATACTAATTAAAAAAATTCCAAGTCCATATATGAAAAGGAGAAACAGGATACCATCCATTTCATTTGTCATATACTAAATAATAAAAAGAAATAAATTGGGTTGGAGCTTTATATTGCAATGGGGTTTTCTACTTATATTCTGAAAGATCATTAATGAACTTATGTATTAAATATGAGCTCAACACTTTGAGTCAATTATTATCTATGGAATGTAAAATAATTGTAGTGTTAATGAAAAATTTGGTGATAGAAAAAGGAACAGAATTTTTAAGTAGTACTTTACATAATCAGCATAACAGTGAGTAGTATAGTACGGAATAGTTAATTTTTTTTTTTTTTTTGAGACAGGGTCTCGCTTTGTAGTTCAGGCTGGCCCTTAGCTCACTATGTAGCACAGGCAAGCCTCGAACTCAGCAATCCTCCTGCCTCTGCCTCCTGAATGCTGGGATTACAGGCGTGAGCCACCACGCCCGGCTAGTTAATTTTTTAACAGTTATAATTTTAGAGAAATCAAAAGGAAAAGAGTTTTCAATTCACTGAACTAAAAAATAGAGAAAATTGACTGTGGTTTACAAGACATTTGTCTCTCCTGGTTTAATTATTTTTAACAGTTACTACTTATAGTATGAAATTATGATGAATTTTATCTTTAATTCCTAAACAAATTTCTAAAAAAGTGTTTCTCTTTCCAAGTTTCCCTTTTTATTCTCATATAATCACAGCATTATTCCTGATTATGTCTTTTATTTTTATTATTTTTTTAGTAGATTATTTTTTAATAATCATTTTCTGATACAGTCTGTTGTAATTATCTGGTTGATTTGGACCTTTTCTTTTTATATTAATTCTCAAACTCTTTCTCTCCTTCTCTAATGAATAAATATCAAGTTCATTGTTCTACTTTTCAGATTAGAAACGTTTTTGACACTGTCAACCTATATCAACCTGTCCATACTTATGTCTTTTCTGTCACTCTTTTTGTCACTGTCTCTTTCTTTTTTACTCACATGCAAACTTTTCCTAACTTTCTCAAAATATAGCAAAGTATACCTATTTCTTTCACTTCCTCACTTATCACCTTGGCCAGAGCATCATCTTTAGTTACCAGAGATTAGTGGAGAAGTCTTCTAACCTTACCTCTGCTTCATTGGTTAACTGTTACATACACAGGAGCCCTTGAGATAAAAAAATAAAATAAAATAAAATAAAATAGAATCTTTGTTTCCACCTAAAAATACAACAATCACTTCCACAGGAAAACAGAGACCAAATGATAGGCAATAATTTCTAAAGGACCCCTCAAAAACCTAAGGGCAAAACCTTGTATTAAAGCTTGAAAGGCCATATGTCTCTATATATCTATATCTATATATCTTACTATTTCATCTTTCATTTCCTTTTCTTGTATTAGTAACCCTTTTAAACTTTATTATGACAGGTGGATCATTGATACATAGAATATTCAACATTCAGGTATGAAAGAATTATATATTTCCTTCTGTAATATATCCAACATCCTCAAAATGGATTGTTTGATATTTAAAGAGATTTCTGGCAGAAACTTCAGTTCTTACATAGTATATTACCATTTCAGACTTTACTGTGATTTATACCAACTGAAATCCAAACTTATTTTGATCTACACTTCAAGTGTTAGAAATGAAACTCAGTGTTTTACATGATATAAAATTTATTAACCACCTTCAAGCACAAGACAAGTTATTTGTTGGACTTATATGCTGCTAACCACAATCTTTTTGAATCATTATGATATGTGACTATGAACAATTTATCCAATAAAAACTCATAAAA
>PVIC010037008.1:0-18293 GCA_004025085.1 Thryonomys swinderianus
TTAAATGCTGTGCATTTCTTTTGCTTGATCTGGTGTGAAATCTTGGTCAGAATATGTTGAAATTCCTTTTCTTAAGAGATGGAATCTCTTCCCCCCTCCAAACTCCACCCTGTTCCACAATTCTACCGGTCTTGGGACTTGTCTGACCAGTGAGTGTGGTTGAAATCATGCTGACCTAATTTAAGAGCTTTGTTTCTGGAGGCTACACCTAATGATTCTGTCCTCCCGGGCCACTTCCGCTACCATCTCTGCGGGTCTGGAGACCTCCAGCATAGGAGGCTGGTGAGAGGTCCAGCTGACGATCCGGGGGCCATCTTGGGTCAGTCCTGTCAGCTGCTGTGTGACCGTAACCCAGTGAATGAGTCCAAGTGAGTCAAGTAGGAGAACCGTCAAGCCAGCCCACAGAGCTGAGGGAGATAATAAATCGGTGTTTGAAGCTACAGTGTTTCAGAGAGGTTGGTTGTTCAAAGGGACAAACTTGCTGTAGAGCTTTGCTTGCGTAGGTGGCATAATATGGAGCAAAAGAGCTGTATCCTGTTCAGGGTCATAGAAACAAATCAGGATTTAACCTAGAGGGATGATTAAATGGAAACTTAAAAGGTCATGGAATAATACATCATTCATGAAATGATAAAATACAGAAGACTCATTTCGGGGACCAAATGGCATTCACTAAGTCATTCCTCCAACAAATATTTAAGGGTCTGCCCTGTGCGTTTGCCTGGCGGGTGGTGGGTGAGAGATACAGAGGCGAGTAGGATGAGCACTCTGCCTCTGTCGCGGGCTCGCGGGGCTCTTCTGAGGGAGGAGTGCAGCTCTGTGCTAGGGGTAGGCGTGGAGGTGGAAGGTATGGTCCGTCAGAACAGACCCCGACTTCTGACTCCGTCACGCGCACCTCGCAGCCATCGTCGTATTTAGACCCCTTCACAACCCCTTGTGCCGGGATTATTCTTTTTCACTTCCCAGATGAGGAAACTGGGTCTCGAAAAAGGATAAGGAGCAGGGCCAGGGCTGCGCAGCTGGCAGGAGGCGGGCGAGTCGCCAGTTGAGTCTGCTGCTCAGGATCGTACTCTTGCCACCTGGTGGTTGACTGACTGTTAACCGCCCTCCTGACTCTAAGGTGGGTGTTGCGTGTAGATTACAGGGTGGTTCGGTGGATCCTGCGGTCAGATGGAATTCCTCCACTGGTCGGCAGTTCACATCAGGAAGACTCACGCTGAGTGCAACAGTCATTGTGCAAATGTGGCCCCTAAATCTTGTTCCGCACAAGCAGGGAGGGAAAGGCCGACTGAACCCAGACCATTACTCTTCAATCTGTGAACTCTAAAGATCCTTCGCTCTGCCAGGTCACTTTTCCTGGGGTAGGCGGCCCCTCTAGCAGACATGTTGTCATTACACCGGATTCGGGGCCTGGCCGTGGGGCTGGTGGGTGTCGCCACCAAGGAGAGGGCCTCTTACAGCCAGTGCCCCGCACCCCTGAGGTGCCGCTGGCCATGAGGGCTGCATCTTTCGGGCTCCACAGCCTGGACTTGGTGACTGGGCTCCACCGGCACAGCCTGCTCTGTGGGGTCCTGGCCACCGGACAGCACGCTGCCGTGAGACTGTGAGCTCAGAGAGAGGGCTTGCGCGGCGGTGGCTCTGGGAGTCAGCCTGGGCTGGGTCGAGTGGCACCGTGTAGTGGGAGGAAGCTGGTGGCAGCCACTGGCCTGACAGTTGGGCTAAGAAGTGAGTATAGATGGAGAGAAGCTTCCAAGCAGGGCGCACGGGTGTGCGGCAGGATAAAGGCACCCAGAGCCACATACCCAGAGGGCAGTTCCGACGCTCTGTCCACTCTCTGTACAGGAAACCCCTTCTCCCTAGCGTGGGTTTGGTATTGGGCACTGTCTCTGGGTTCCGACAAGTCATGCTGACTTGGCTTCCAGACTTCACAAAATACGGGTCACCTCAAAAATAATTACTGCCTCTTTTTACTTGAGATGCTCATTTTCAGACAATGTATTTCCACGCGTCCTTGGAACCAAGGGTAGAGGATGTCATACATCACTGCTACATCACCGGACCAGGCTTTGTCCTGACTGGGATACTTGGAGGGTACTGAAATTTTAATTTACTTAAAAAAAAATTCATGAGGTAGCTTCGTCACGGCTTCAAGCATTGTGGACTCCAAAGGAGGAATATTATTAGCAGTGGCCAGAATGGGAAGCAGACCCTCCAGAGCGTGGCTGAGCAAAGGGCCTCCAGCCAGGAGACATTTTATCTCCCTGGACAGAGCTGGCCTTTCAGGAGACAGGCAAGCAGTCAGGTGGATTCTGTTAGACCTCTGCAGAGGCCAAGGTCAAACCTCAAAATGTGTTCTTCTCCTCTAAGACAATAGTCACTGTCCATTTCCTCTAAGAACACTAGCTAACGTTTACCAGCCACTCACTGCATGTCCAGAATTCTGCTCAATTCTCCTGAATTATTTTATTTAATTCTGGTAGATACTGCCAGATACCAGAATCCTCTCCCCTAGCCGATGAGGTGGAGGTGTGGGAAAAGTAGATACCTAATCCTGCGTGGTAAACTGTGGAAACAGGAAGTAAACCCAGGCCTGAGTACTTGCGCTGCTTCCAACTGGAAAAGAAAATCACAGCTTCGTAGAAAATTTGCAAAAACACTTTTTATAAAACACCAACCTTGGGCTGGAGGGTTAGCTCAGTGGTTCTGGCGCCTGCCTCGCAAGCGCAAGGTCCTGAGTTCGACCCCCAGTAACCACATATAATGCTGGGCGTGGAGACACGCCCACCAACAATCAACACCGCATACCACAATGCCGGACGTGGTGGCTCACGCCTGTCATCCCAGCACTCGGGAGGCAGAGACAGGAGGATTGCTGAGTTCACGGCGGCTTGCCTGGGCACCATAGTGAGCTCAGGGCCAGCCTGAACTACAAAGCGAGACCCTGTCTCAAAAAGCAAAAAAACCCCCAAAAAACACAAAAAAACACCAACCTTTACATCCTCAACCAAAAATCACAGGTGGGGAAAAGAAAGCCAAATCATCAATGGTGTATCTACACATAACTACTGTTAATATTTTTCCGGGCATATATATATTTAGGTTTTTAAAAAAAATCTTGAATTTCTGTAAGTATTGATTTATAGACTACCCCTTATTCTGCGTGACAGTTGAACATATTTTCCAGTGTTAAACATTTTCCATACTTTGAGTCTTAGTGGCTGCAAAATATTTCATTACATAAAAATCCATATGTACTTTAAAGATTCTATCACTGTTATTGAGTGCTGAAAAATTTTGTTGTGATACATAATGCCCTGACTGGCACCTTCACTCATGGGTCTTTGCCCGTGACTCAGAAGACTGAGGATAGATTTTTAGAAGTGCCGTCCTGCACGAAGAGGCAGGTTCATTTAAAGGCGTCTCGTGCAACTGCACACACAGTTTCTGGAGGGTTGTACTGGTTTACTTCCCCTCTAGCAGAGGATGAGAGTCCCCACTTCTATGCTGGTACTGGGTAATTTGTAGGTTTTTAACTTTGTGAATTTTCTCCGTTGGAAAGAATATTTCTCTGATTAAGATGACATGGGTCATTTGTTCTTTTGTGAGTTGCTTTTAATTTCATTAGAAGGCTCATCTTTTTCTGATTGATTTGTAGGAATACTTTACATATTGAGAGGACATGTACCTTTTGTTATTATAATTATTATAACATTTTAATGTTATATGTAATACATTTGTAGATATCCAACATGTTCTTTTATATTTTATCTTTTTTTTGCATACAGAGGGTTTAAAAAATTAAAAAAAATTTTTTTGGCAGTACCAGGCTTTGTGCTTATAACATAGGTATGGTACCACTGACAAAATCCCTGGCATAAAGAGGTTTTAAATTTCTAGGTAATCAAGTTTCTCAATCTTTGCCTTTATAATTTTTCCTTTTGGGGTATAAATAGGGTGATTTGGATACCTTTATTCTACAAAAATGAATTCTTTTACTCATTTCAAAGTCACTTTTTTTTGAGACAGGGTCTCACTTTGTAGTTCAGGCTGGTCCTGAGCTCACTATGTAGCCCAGGCAAGCCTGGAACTCAGCAATCCTCCTGTCTCTGCCTCCCAAGTGCTGGGATTACAGGCGTGAACCACTACGCCCGGCACTGTGGTATGCGGTATTGATTGCTGGTGGGCGTGTCTCCACGCCCAGCATTGTATGTGGTTACCAGGGATCGAACTCAGGACCTTGGGCTTGCGAGGCAGGCGCGGGAACCACTGAGCTAACCCTCCGGCCCTCAAAGTCACTTTTGACAAATATTTATTGAGTGCTACTCAATACCTTATATTTCTAGGCATTGGGGGACATAAAGAAAAATAAAAGGGTGAGCTTCCCTCTTCTATATGCTTTTCCCATCAGCCTGAAATTTATTTTAAAATTTTTTTTGTGCATAAATTATAAATAGTAGAAATTTCTTTTTTTAATTGCGTTCTTTATTGGTACATTTTATCTACAGCTCACAATTACACTCAACATTGGGGAGTTTGCACCAGTATATGACAGAAATTAATTCTCATTTTTACCCTCATATCCTCAGGGATTTTTACTCATATCCCTACCCACCCCCAACCCCCAACCCCTTATATACATGCTATTTCTTTTTCTTTCCAAATCATATTTATTCTTTCCCCTCATTATGTTCCCCCACCACATTCCCTTTGAACAGTGAAATAAATAGACCACAGATATGTAAATACCGTATCTTTTCTCTGGTATGAGAACCTGTAGATGTAAATGAGTTCTAGAATGTATGATAGATTTTGTAAAACTGAAATTTATTTTTAAATACAGTGAGAGAAGCCCTAAGATTTTTTTTCCTTGACTAAGTCAGTTGGGGCTTATTTGGTTGATTTTTGTTTGTTTCTGTCAAATGAATCCAGGGCCTTCACACTGAACTTTGTCCCTGCTCTTTAATTTTTTTTCAAAAAATTTTGAGATGGGGCCAGGTCATTAAATGGCCTACAGTGTCTTGTACTTCCAACTCTCCTGCCTCAGCCTCCCTGACTACTAGGATTGGAGGTGTGCACCACCATGCAGGCTTTAGTTGAGGTTTATTTACCTATTTTTTAAAAATTGAGCTTATTGATATGATGGAGGTGTGAGTAATGAGGGGGAAAGAAAAAATGTGATGGTAATAAAAAAGGGAAACAAAACTTACATATTTAGGGGGTGGGGAGTTGTGGGGTGGGTAGGGGAATGTGAAAAAAATTGTGTTATATATTGATACAAATTCCAAATATTAAGTGTGATCATGACGTGTATATATACAAAGTACCAATAAAGATAAAAAATTTTTAAAAATTGAGCTTATCAGTACATTTTAAGTATACATGATGGTCACATTCTTCATTGAGAATTTTTACGTGTACATGATATATCTTGATTCTTATTTTTTCCCATTCCCCTGCCCTCCCTTCCATCCCCATCCCCATATACATAAGCTTTGTTTCCATATTTTCCTTTTTACCTTCACATTTTTTCTTTCCCTTCTTTGTTCCTCCCGGTGCCCCTGCCCCTTTTGAGGTTTACTGAACTCCCCCGCAGTGGCTCTGTCTTCTGTGGAAGGAAAGGTTAAAGAGAAGAATTCTTTAGCTAAAGCCAGCATTTGAAGGCTTGAGCCAGAATGGCCTTCTACCTACTGCAGGGAACCCACATTACCAAGAGATGAGATGATGACATTCCAGGGCCTCAGCCACCGCCTGGCCCCTCCCACATGGGGCTTTGAGGCTGCCCCTCTTGAAGCTGGGCCTGGAAGGCAAGTGTGGGCAGAGCACCCTCCAGCTGTGCTGCAAGCCCTTGGGTTCCTGCTCCCCCTCTCCCCCCCCGTCTTCCTTTGTGTGGCTGGTCCTTCCAAGGTGGTGGGGTGTAGGTGGGAGAACTTGACCCATCAAAGGTCATGTAGCCGTCTGTTAGCCAGCTTTCCATACCTGAAGACTTGAGATCATCAAGTTCTAATAAGAAAACCTTTATTTTGGCTCATGGTTTTATAGATTCATTCCATAACTGAGCAGATCTATTGCCTTTGGGCTCATGGTGAAGCAGCAGATCATGGTGGAAGCTCATGGTGGAGCAAAACCATTTGCCTCTTGTCCAGGAAGAGTCAGAACAGGCGAGGAGGGATTCTGCAGTTCCCTTGAGGCTGACCTTCCACTAGGCTCTACCTCTGAGCCTCATAAAGGTTCCAGCACCTCCCAATGGTGCCTGACTGGACACTAAAGCTTTAACATATAGGCCTCGGAGGGGCATGGAGCACCCATCCAAGTCAAGGACAGTGAGCTCCTTTTTGGAGTCTTGACTGGGTCACAGTGGCAGTTCCTGCACAAGAGTATGTACTGGGTGGTTTTCCATGGAAAAGTGACAGGCCAAGGCCTCACAGTGGCCATCAGATAGCATGGCTCATCTCCTCATTGTCCAACCAGAGCCGTGGACTTTAGTATGTGGGAAACAGCTGTTGACATTTCCAACTTTTGTTAGAAGAAGGGTTGACTTCCTTGTCATTAGACCAGTGGGTCCATCTGTGGAGGAGCTCAAAGCATACAACGTTAGGTGACCCAGGGATGACTGTGGACAGCAAGGGCCAGGATGTTGACATAGGAATCCTGAGAGATCATGCCAGGCCTATGTGGGTCAGGAACTCTAGGGACAGAGGTCCTGGGCTTTTAATGACAGGCATCTGTGTAGGAGCTCTTTTATTCTTGGTAACTCAGTTTTGTTCCCCTTTGAGTATCCATCACTGTTGGGAAAGGCCTTTTTAGTTTCAGGGCAGGCCACCGCTCCTGCAGGAGGGGTAAACTGGCTCCCAGAAAACAGTAACAGTTGGTAGCATTATCTATGTTGCAAATACATTCATCATGACTGACTTGCAACATGCCACAACAGTAATGACCAGCTCACAAAATTAAGCTCTCTGTTCTCAGGAAGGAGCTGTGCTGGCTCCTTTCCCCTACTGCGATCTGGCATCTGTTTCTACTTAGGGACTTGGACTCTGCCTGGATCTGGGGCACCCGTCACCCTGGTACCTGCTGGCTCTTCCAGGAGGTCTCAGTTTTTCCCAATCCAGGCCATTTTCTGTTGTTATTCAGTCTCTTAGTTGCACTGCATGAGTCTGGCACTGGGCATCTTACCAGCTACAGAGTGACCCACTTCTATGAGATCCCATAAACAGTGGAGTGTATTGTTATTTCTAGAATGTTCCTACTGGATTGCTGATTGCTCTGTTACTACCTGACTGTGTGACCTTAGGAAGCTCAGTGACCCTGCTTGAACTTCGATGTTCTTATTTGTAAAAAGATGAGGCTAGGACCGACAACTTCTAAGTTATTTTCCAGCCCTAACATGCCACAATTAGAAGAATCTTGCAAGGACAGCAATATTTGTAGGAATGATACTGCTAAGGCAGTGTTCAGGCTGGCTCGTAATGTGTGTGAAGTGCAGAACATGCAAAATCATTTGGGAAAGAAGTGCTATTTTTGAGTAACATGGAACCTAGTAATGACATGCCAATTTCAAAAGGAAAAAATCGGCTGATTTTTTCAGGATTGACACCTTGAAAGATGATGCGGTTAAAAATTTCAGTTCTGATTTGAGACGAAAGGATCTCTGGGGAAATCAACAGGAGTTCTTGTAGGCATATCAAGTCTAAATCATGAAGGGATTATCCAGGTTAACTCTCATCTTCCTGCTTTTGACTGCATCTATTCTGCTTAATTATTTACTTGGCATCTCAGATTTCCTCTATTTTCTTGCAGCCTGCAGGGAATTCCTTTGATGGGATAGGATGGTACAGTGAAAAAATACCAGATAAGAAATCAGGAGGCCCCATTTCCCAGTGGTTGTTAGGCTCCCATGGACAATTTCTCCACTCTGGGCCTCAGATGTGTCTGTAGGACAATGAGGGTTTAGGGACAGGTCAGTGATTTGCCAGCAGGGGCATTTCTGAGTGTTGTAGATCTAGGGTACGTTCAGCAACCAGTTGCAGTTGGGGTTCATTTCTGCTTCATGTGGCTATTGGTCTTGGGTTTTGTGGGTCGGTAGAAGCCCCTATGTTGTCTCAACCATGGGAATAGTGAAAGTGAACAGTGTTTTCATAAGTCTTGGGTCAGTTGAGCCTCAGTGATATCTCTGTCATTTTCTACTGCCCGTGGTCAGTCCTTGGCCAATCCAGACTACACTGGGCAAATAGTGTGCCCCACTTCTTATGGGGTAGACTGAAAAATTCACATGGTGACTGTGTTAGTTACTTTCCCAACACTAGGACAGAATACCTGACACTAATAACTTAAAGGAGAGGTTAATTTTGGCTTGTGATTTCCGAAGGTTTAGTCCATGGTTGGCAGGCTGTAAGGAAGGGTATAGCAGAGGTGCTGACCCACGCAGGGCTAGGAAAAAAGAGCCCAGGGAAGAGCTGGTGACAGGAATACACCTTTCCAGGACATGACGCCAGTGATCTGCCTGTCCAAGCAGGCCCTAACTCCTAGCAGCAGATTCAGCCATGAACTCATCAATGAGCCCACTGATCATAAAGTACCCATGACCGAACTGTGTTTCAAAAGTCCCAGTTTTGAACATATGAAAACTTGGGGGGACATTTGAGATCTAAGGCATAGTAAGGACTTTGAGGTTAGGAGAGGTGAAGGACTGGGACTAACAGGGCCATTCTGTTCCTCATCTCATGCTGTGTCCTAGGTCTTGAGACAGGGTCTTGCTTTATAGTTCAGGCTGGCCCTGAGCTCACTATGGAGCCCAGGCAAGCCGCCGCAAACTCAGCAATCCTCTTGTCTCTGCCTCCCGAGTGCTGGGATTACAAGGCATGAGCCACCATGCCCGGCATTGTGGTATGCGGTGTTGATTGTTGGTGGGTGTGAGTCTCCATGCCCAGCATTCTATGTGGTTACCGGGGATCGAACTCAGGACCTTACGCTTGTGAGGCAGGTGCTGGAACCACTGAGCTAACCCTCCGGCCCGACCTCCTCATTTTATAGAAAAGATTCAAGACAAAAACAAGCCAGAAAACAGGCCTTCTCCTTGTCCCCCCCACAGCAAACCAACAAACCAACCAACCACCACTCATTTACCCACTAACCATTCAACCAGCCAACCATCAACCATCAACCAACCAAAATCCACTAACCATCCAACCACTAACCACAAACAAATCAGTCAACCAAATATTCAACCACCGTCCAACCAGCCAACCACCAACCAACCGCCCAATCAACCAACCAACAAACAAGCAAACAAATAAAACTCATAGCTGCCCAAGAATGATAACAACAGTAAAGACACAAGGAGAGGGCCTTTGGTGTACATAGTAAATGTTGCTTTATTTTCTGTCAGGGGCTGGAGGGCACATCTGAAAGCAACTACACCTCAGTCACGCAGCTGTGAAATGGGGTGATACCCTCTGTGTCGTCCCTCCCGGGTGGACATGGGAATGAGTGAGGTAATAGCTGTGAAACTTCAAGCATGACGCTTGGTCCACTGTGAGGACTGAGAAGATGTTCGTGCCTCCTGTCTCATCTCATCTCTCTGACCCTTGTCTTTCAGGCATGGATGTCACACTAGCTTCCTGTCCCTGTACCCTGCCTGTGCCCTCCTCATGGCTCAGCTTTCTTTTGCCTTTGTGCTTCCCGTGAAGGACTTTTCCTTGCCCAGTGTGCCCTCTCCTTTTCTCTGTGCCCTGATTGTTTTCTTGAAGGCCAGCGTGAGGCCCGCTTTCTTTTGCTAACAAACCTTGGTCCACAACCATTTGCCATTTGGTATTTAACTGTGTGTAGTCTCATATTGCCAGTGGGTGTCTGCACTTAATGTCCTTCAAGGACAAAATCCACGTCTGATCCATTTTTCTATCCCTTTTGCGGCTGTGTGGCTAAGAACATTGTAGGTGCTTAGCAAATATTTGTTGAATGCCTTTTAAAAACGAATCTCAGGCTCTCCAAAGCTGTCCTTTATCTATGAGATATGACAAGGACAAGAAGACCAGCAGGAAGAACAAGACTCATGGGGACTCTTTGAGATAAGAGGCTGGACCTGTGGACAAGGTCACTCTTTGCTGGAACCTGGCCCTGGTGATGTGGTCTCAGGTGACACTCCTGAGCAGAAGGAGCTCCTGATAAGCTGCTGGACCACTGACTGGCCAGCTCTCAGGCTTATGTGGGGCCGTGTGTGTCTGACTTCTTGCCAGCCTACATGCCGAAGGAACCAGGCTGTAGGCTAGGGGAGTCTGGAGTGGTGCCTTTGTCCCTGCCAGCCCATTCTTTGCTGCTTGCTGGAGCTCAGTCCTGAGGGTGACTTCCATTTATTTATTTAAAAATTTATGGAGCCGGGCATGGTGGCTCACGCCTGTCATCCCAGCACTTGGGAGGCAGAGGCAGGAGGATGGCTGAGCTCGAGGCTTGCCTGGGCTACATAGTGAGCTCAGAGTCAGCCTGAACTACAAAGCGAGACCCTGTCTCAAAAAAAAAAAAAAAATTATGGAGACAGAGTTTTACTAAGTTGCCCAGGCTGGGCTCAAACTTGTGATATTCCTGCCCCAGCCTCCCAGAGTTCTGAGATTCTAGGTGTAAGGCACCATGCCTGGCTCCGAGGTTAACTTCTTGAGGGGGAGTCAGAGAGGGAGCTCCGAGCGATGAAAGCTAATCAAGATTCAGGTTGTAAAATATTTGGAGGGAGAGAACAAGGACAGGAGGAAGGAGCTTTGGCAGGGTCCTCACACCTTTTGTGAAGTATCTAAAGATATGTTCCTGCCTCTGCTCCCCTCTGTGTTTGACATCACCATGCGGCCCGCGGCACAGGCCTCAGACCCTAGAGTGCTCTCTAGTGCCCCCTTCCCATCCCCCCACCTGATCCGCCCTGTCACAACTCCTCTCCAGACCCTCCACCCACCGTCTCCTCACCGGCTCTGCGCAGGCCCCTCTGTGACCTTGTAACCGCAGCAGCCTCCTTGGGGCTCCTCTTGCCCCCTTTCAACGTGTCCCCATAGCCAGAGCGCTAAGATTCTGTCATTCTTCCACTGGACACGGCCTCCGGTTTTGGTTAGAGTAGAATCCAGACTCCTCAGTATGGGAAACAATACGGCAGCTCCTCAAAAAACGAAATACAGAAATACCATACGATCCAGCAATTCCACTTGTGGAATTTACCACAGACAATCAAAAGCAGAGTCTTGAGAGACCTTTGTGCGTCCCTGTTCACAGCAGCCATTCTCGACAGCCTGAGGGCAGAAACAACAGAGGCTTGTGAAAGAATGGCTAAGTAGATAAACAAAATGTGGTCTTCACACAATAGAACATCGCTTTTCTTATATCTTAGAAGAAGCTGGAGGACATGATAGCAAGGGAAATAAGCCACTCACAAAAAGACAGATATTGTACAACTCTACTTGTACAAGAGGAAGTATTTGTTTCAAGCATTTGTTTCTTTCCCTATGAGACAAGGACGCAGGGACAGAAAGCAGAAGGGTGGTTATCGGGGAGACAGGAAGGTGGGTGTAATGTTTCAGTTTTGCAAGGTAACAAGTTCTGGAGATCGGTTACAGAATAGTGTGGTTGAACTTCCCCTTTCTGAACAATTTAAAGATACGTCTCTCTTAGCACAATTTAAGGAATTTGTATTTCCGGCAGCCTGCAGGTCTCCACCCAGGCTGGCTCTTCCTACCAGCTTTCTATCTCCGCCTCGGAGTCTCTAAATTCTTTAGCCTTTGCTGTTCCATTGACCAATCCGTCTCTTCTCCCTGAAGAAAATTTGCATGGCTGGTGCCTTGCTTTGGGTCGGGTCTTGGGGTCCTTTGGCTCCTCCAATCCCACGAGTCTCTGGGGTGCATTATGCTGCTGTCTGCATCCCTGATGTGGTCTGGTTGCACCCCTGTGGCCGGGAGAGGGCTTGACTGTGCCAGCTACTCCGTGATGGTTAATGAGATTGTTTCCGGACACGTTTTTGGGTGGTTATGAAGAGGGTCGGAGTGAGGCTGGGCCAGATTTGATTGCCCCGGGCTCAGACATGGAAACTGGCCTAATACGGGAGTAACAAAATTAATTGACTTTCAAAGGGATTCAGTGATTAGCGTTGAATCCAATACATTTTCACTGGATGCTGGACCTGCTTAAGGCTTCAGGGAAGGGGAAGAGAGTTGGGAGAATGAAAGACGCAGGCGATCTGGCTTGGGCGGGAGAGCGAGAGGCAGGCTCACAGGGCTGGCAGTGGCAGGGACTGGCATGAGAGGTGCTTTTGGCCACAGGGTCCAGGTGGCACCCAGAAAGGCCTGTGAAGGTGAAAGCCCTGAAAAGCAACAGTGGGGGGTGCTGAGTGGCTCTTGGGCAGGATGGGCACATGCTCCCCTGGGGCAGTTTGGCAGTGCCTATCACTCGGAGCCAGACAGCAGAGGACCTGGAGTGCGTGTCTGTGACGTGAGCAGTATTTTGTCATCTGGGCGGAGCCAGTGGCCTCTTAGCAGAAGTGATGGGACTGAGGGGGAGCCTATGGGCAGGACAGGGGTGGCGGTGCCCTGGTCAGAGAGAGACGCAGAGGCAGACAGAGACATGGTCGGGTGTGAGGGACCAGGGGGAGCAGTGGGCCCCTCCGAGGCGGGCTGGACAGGATGTGCGGACTCCGTGTGTGAGGGGGTGTCTTCACGAGAGAACAAGCGTGGGGGTGTGTTTGTGTTTTGTGTGGGGGGAAGATAGTGTGAGGACGTGTGATGTGTGTGTGTATGAGAGTCTGTGAGGATGTGTGCATGGTTGTGAGTGTGTATGTGTGAGGGCATGTGGCTTGTGTATGAATGTTTGTGCACATAAGTGCTGGAATATGTGTTGTGTGAGTGAGAGTGTGTGTGGTGTGTATGTGAGAATGTGTGCGCTTGGGTTCATCTGTGTGTGTGAGATGAGGTGTGTGTGTGTGCATGCGTGCACTTGGTGGTGTGTATTTGCAGACAGAAAGGGAAGAGTCTGTCCTGGGAATCTGTCTCAGCAGCCAGAGCCTGTCGCCAGGAACTGATTTTCCAGCTGCCCACAGCTGCGTGCCAGTGACCGGCTTTGCGCCCTGGGGGCTTGGCTAGCTCCCCACCCCAGGACCCAGGAAGCACAGCGAAGCCAAGTCAAGCCAGAGGCAGGAAGCCACTGTCTGCTGCCTTGCACAGGGCAGTTCCTGCCCCACACTGTGCCCCACCCCCAACCCCCATCTCTCGGGCTGCTGTCTCTCACCTGGGTCTGCGCTGTCCCTGGGATTTGTGGCCCAGCCATCCTTTGACCTCCCCAGAGCTCTCCCTGGCACCACAGCTCATTGCTGGCATCCGCAATTCCTTGGGCTTTCCCCCACTGGTCGCTGCCTGAACCCAAGGCTGGCACCTGAAAAGCATTTTCACAGGGCATTCGATGCTTAATAAGTATTATTTGTGGGAATTTAAAAAACAAGCAAAATGAGCCCTGCTAACTGCATTTGCTTTTTACCACTACTGCCTATGGGGATGAATGGAACAGTCAGCCCATTATGGATGCTGACATCTCATTTAGTTTTTTACCAACACATAGTTAGAGGAGAATCTTATTCCCATGGTACCAATATTGACGTTTCATTTCATTAATCAAAATGGGCAACATTTGGTTGAATTCATTTGCTGCAAAAGATAGAAACTGGTGTTAATGGTTTCTGTTAAAACCATGGTTTAAAAGGTGAAGGTCCTATAGATAACTCAGCATTTGAATGTGCTTTCAAAGGAGTGGAGCCCAGAGCCTGAGAAATCACATGCCCAGGGAGGCAGGCAAATTCTTGGCCCATCTGTGGGCTGAGATGCATTGTGGGTATGGTGCCAAGTGGGACTGTGGGTCCATCGCTTCACTAGCCGACCAAGTCCCATTTCCTGTGGAGCATTTTATGGCAAACGCACATAGCCACTTCTCACCAAATGTAATAGAGTCCTTCTAATTTTTTTTTATTTGTTTGGTGGTGGTACTAGGGATTGAACCCAGGGCCTTTGTACTGAGCTACATACCCAGGCTTTTTCTGTATTTTTTGAGACAAGGTCTTGCTAAGTCACTGAGTTTCCCTGGCTGGGCTTGAACTGGCAGTCCTCCTGCCTCAGCCTCCCAGAGCGCAGGGGTTACAGGTGTGTACTGCCACACCCAGCTCAAAATTAAGATATTAAGGTAGCACATCAGCTATGTTTTCCTGTATAACAGCCCACCGTAGGACTTCGAGGGCTTCCGGGGGCTGTGGGTCTGTCCTGGTCCTGGGGCTCGTTCTGTCTGAGTTCATGCCCACATCTGTAGGCTGGTGGGGCTGCCAGGTGCTGTGCCCAGGACAGTGCTTCCAGTGCTCCTGTCCCTCCCAGGACAAATAAGTTGCCGCCACTTGTCATTGTCACAGCCATGGTGGAAGTGGCTTTTGTGTGTGTGGGGAGCCCGGGGCCTCCTCCAGTGCAGGCTGGGAGCTGGCCCGCCGTGTCGTATCAGGTCAAACAGTCCCGTGGCAGAGCCCAGACTCAAGGGCATAGAAACGGCTCCTCACTGCTGAGAGGAGCTCAGAAGGGCTCGTGCGTGCACCACATACCCGCCTGCGGGGCCATCAGCCCGCGACGGAGCTGAGAAGTCCCGGGGCCTGGGCTCCGAGAACCGCGGGGGGCTGAAGCACAGCGCGTTTCCCGGCGTGTGGACACAGCGGCATCCGGGGGCCTGGAAGTGGAGCGGGGCGGCCGTGCGGCGTCCGCGCTGCGGGACGGTGGGAAGACTCGGGCGTGTCCCGCGCCGCCGCGCCCCGCCGCAGCCTTCACTGCTCCTCAGCGTGCTCTCTGCTGCGGAAGAAGCTGGCGCTCGCACGGTCTCGCGTGACCCAGCAGCGGTGTGTTTACCGCGGCTGTCAATCGCATCAGGAGCTACGCCCAAGCCGGTTGGGGTGGTGCGCGCCTGCAGTCTGGTGCTCCTGGAGGTTGCGGCCGGAGGGCTGCAAGTCTGAGCCCTGTCTTGGCAAGACTGTGTCTCAAGATCGAAGGCTGAGTTCAAGCGTGTGTACTGAAAAAAGAAAAGAAATGAAGAGGCCGTGGTTTTGGTTGCTGTGTGCCATCTGGGTCGTGTGAGCACACTCGCTGTAGGACAATCGCACACGCACAAAACGACCTCGCCGCACCACTCGGAATGCTCCGGCTTAGCTCTGGCTGCATTTCTGCTCTGCCGTCTTAGGACGTGACCTTCCTGTTCACGGTGACCTCCATTTGCCTCACGAGGCAATATGGCTGCTGAAGCTCCAGCAGTTGCCATCGTTTACCAGGCCGGCAATAGGCACAAATGGGGGAGGGGGAGATATAGTATTGGGCCTTTTTCTTTTGAGAAAAGTTCTGATTTTGAAATACTTTTAGATTTATACAGAAGATAGTACAGAGCTCCCAGATATCTTTCATTTAACTTTTTCTGGTATTTATTTGCTACATACAGTCAGAATGGAGAAATTAATGTCGATACAGTACTATTAACCTAACTATAGTCTTTATTAGAGTTTTTACCAGTGTTTATTTATTTTTAGTGTTTTACAGTAATCGGATATTGGACCTAAGACTTTTGCACCGAGCTATATTCCCAGCCCCACCTTTTTTTTTTTTTTTTTTTTTTTGCTTTTGAAACAGGGTCTCGCTTTGTAGTTCAGGCTGGCCCTGAGCTCACTATGGTGCCCAGGCAAGCCGCCACGAACTCAGCAATCCTCCTGTGTCTGCCTCCTGAGTGCTGGGATGACAGGCGTGAGCCACCACATCCGGCACTGTGGTATGCGGTGTTGATTGTTGGTGGACGTGTCTCCACGCCCAGCATTGTATGTGGTTACCAGGGATCGAACTCAGGACCTTGCGCTTGCGAGGCAGGCGCCGGAACCACTGAGCTAACCCTCCGGCCCCCAGCCCCACCTTTTAAAAAATTTTTTTGAGATAAGGTCTTGCTAAGTGGCTGCCTTGCCTAGGCTGGGCTCAAACTCACAGCCCTCCTGCCTCAGCCTCCCATAGTGCTAGGATGACAGATGTGTGCCACCGTGCCCAACTTTACCTGCTCTCGTAGTAGTGACCCTTTTGGGTTCCAGGATCCAGTCCTGGACCCCACATTGCGTTTCCTCTTCGAGTCGCCTCAGTCTTCTGTGCTCTGAATCTGTCCTCCCTTCGCTGTTTTCCACGGTCTTGGTTGAGTTTGGAGTCGGGGCAGGTATTGTGCGGGAAGTTCCTTAGGCAGGGTGATCTGAGGCCCTCTCGTGATGAGACAGCCCGAGGGTTCTGGGCAGAGTCCCCCGTGTCACAGCCGGGTACTGGGGTGTGAAGATCACAGCTCCAGGTGGTGGTAGGGACCTCGATCACGAGGTGTTGTCCTCCGGTACCTGGACTGTCAGCTGACACCGTTTCCCTCTCCAGACTCAGCCTGGCTCACACTCGGGGAAGGAAGTGAGCTCTGCCTGGTGCAGCATTTCTGCTCTCAGGGCCGGGCTTTGGGCTCCAGGGGAGTGAGTTCAAAGCCCGGCTCTGCGCCTGCTCAGTGTGAGTTAAGCAAATCACCACTCTTGTCTGCGTCTCAGCTCGCCCTGCAGAAAGGGAACAATCACCTGCCTCGCAGTCATTATGAGATTAAGTGAACTTGCGTATGTGCGAGTGCTTGGGATTGTGCTCAGCGCACCACTGTGAGCTACTGGCATTGTTCCGCGGCCACACTTAGCTGTGAGTGAAGCCGAAGGTAGTTTCTTTCTAAGACGTAACAAGCCAAGGTAGTGAAAGTCTGGCTGCTGTTGCTAAGGAAGAAGAGGCAGGCTGGCGGCTGCCCCGTCATCGTCCTCAGATCCGGGCCTGCACACCCACAGCAGGCGGGTCTAGGATGAGAGCATTTTTCTCAGCAGGAAGGGTTTTTGGGCGGGTCACTCCAGGCCCCAGGAGAGTGGCGTTAAGAGGTCACCGCGGAGCAAGCGTCTTGCTGGGGATACTTGATCGCTGGGGGGCAGTCCGCTTTCCTCTCTGCTTTGGATTCTTGTGGGGGATATTTTCAAGGGGTTCACACCTGGCACGTGCAGAAGGTGCCTGTCTGGGCGTGTCCGAGAGCTTTGCTTTCTTTCCAACATTTCATCTCTGCGAAGGGAAGGCGGCTCCTTTGGGATCTGCCCTGAGCGATGGAGCGGGCTGCTGGGCTTTGGGAAGATCAGAGCTGCTTCCTATCATCCGTGGACAGGAGGGACCGAGAAAGGACATCTCTGGGGACGTGGAGAGCTGACAGCCTGCGGGAACGGCCCTGAGCCTTCCGCCCCATCTGTCATGGGTCGGGTGCTCCTGTAGAGGACCGACGGGAGCTCCGAGGGCTCAATCATTTCAAGTCTTGCCTTTGCGTTCACAGTTCTGAGAGGCAGACACAAAAAGAGAAGACCAGGAGCAACTTTTGCTCCTGCAGGTGGGACCCGAGCCCCGCGGTTCAGCTGGCGGTGTGTGCTTGCGCCCTGTCTGACCGTGGCTTCGCTCCCGACAAGGACAAGTTTGGTCCCGACCAGGCCCGTAACAATCAGTCACTCGTTCGGCTGCCTTGTCATTGTGTGGCTGCCCTGGAACGGCCAGTTTCTCTGGTCTGGTGTTGACTCCCCTGGGCTCAGGCCCGTCGCATACTATTACTCTCGGAGAATGATGGTGTTAAAGGTCACAGCCAGGGGCTCGCCGCGTGGGCTCCAGGGCACCGTGTAACCTCTCCGGGTCCCAGTCTCTCATCTGTAAAATGAGGGTGCTGACTGGCGTGACCCGAGGTCCCTTCCGGCAAAGACCGCCCCGAGCTCTTCACCCGCGCGGAGGACAAGTGTACTCGTCGCCTGACACCTCGGCCAAGAGGTGCCTGACATCTCGTCCCGCAGTGCCTGTCCGCCTGCGCATCCCACAGTGTGTACCGCCCGCAGCGTCGGTCTGTCTGGACGATGCCACGCAGCTCGCACGCGGGTGCTCTGTCCCGCTCGGGCAGGGGTGGGAGCGTGTGTGAACCCCACGGGGCTCCTGCTGGCTCGTTGCTTCGCTCTCCGCTTAGGGTCTATTAGGAATGACAACTCTGAGGCAGGTGTGTGCCTTTCATCATGTCGCCGAGTACCAGGAGTCTGGATCCGTGTCAGCGACATCCCTGCTCTTTTTCATCCCTTTGATCACAGATGGTGCCTGACATGCCCTCTCACGACAGGCTGCCTTCCGATCTCGTAAAGGAGAAATGTCTTGCAAAATCCTCCTGGCTGTGCTGTCCCTAAATCCATGATGAATGAATGTAGTATAGCT
>PVIC010037009.1:0-18271 GCA_004025085.1 Thryonomys swinderianus
GCATTATCAAATTTATTTACTTTTAAGTTCACTGATTTCCCCAGAACGCTCCTTCTGCAAGCCGTTCTTTCGTAAGTGCTCCTCGGAATTGGATTTGTCTCCATGAGTTCCAGGCACCAAAGGTACCGTGTGTTCTTGCCGCCAATTAACGCATTTACAACTGTCTGCGAGCCACGGCGCTGGGCTCCGTGCAGCGCCCACCTGACCTTGTTGGCCCCTGCAGAATCACCTGGGGGAGCTTTCTAGCAGGCGCCGGCTTTCGACGGGCCATAAACACTCCATGTAAACTAAATTTCATCTGCCACGTCTTGGTTACTGCTGTAAAGGATACAAAGCACCTGAATAATGTAAGCTCTTACCGATGGAGAAAATTTGAGAAAAAAGTAACGAACTGCTCCCTGAACTTTTTATCCTAAATAAAATTAAAACATCAGACTGAACCATTCAATAAAATCGATGAAAAGGATACAAGACTACGTGTTACTTAAAGCAAAGTAGATGAAGAAGAATATTACCAAGGCTGTGCTGAGTTGGGTCTAGTTAAATCTGACAGCATTGTGCCCCTGTGGGCAAAGGCAGGGAGCCCCAGAGCAATGTTGCTTCAGGCAGACACAGAGGACGTGGCTTCCACTGCCAGGTAAGGGGGCTGTGGGTAGCGGGAGAAAATTAATGCGCCCAGTTTGGGGACCTCAGCCTTCCTCTGTCTCCTCCTTCAGCCCTAGGATGAAGAAGGCGATTCTGGAGGTTTCTCCTTTGAGACCAAGAGTAGAGACATATCTGCTGCGCTCTGGCTTTGTTCGAGGGGGTGTCATGTTGTTGACCAGATTTTTTCCCATCATGCCCCACTTCAAGGGTCCAGAGGCAAAGGACATGACCTGGTTACAGAACTGTAAAGAGATTTTGGGTTGTTCCTCGGGGAAAAATTATTTCAGAAACACTGAAATAAGCCCAACTGAGCTTCCCATGAGAGAGCAGGCTCTCAGGAGTGGCATTAATTGGGGTGGCACAGTGAGGCTCTCGGTTGGGCCCTGTCTCTGCCTCTTACTAGCTGTGTGATCTTGAGCATGTTGCTGGATTTCTTCCGGCCTTGGTTTCTCTGTTTGTAAAATGGAAATGCTAAATGTCCTTCTTAGATGTGTGTGCGCTGAATGGAGCGATATGACCCTGGAATGGTGTGCATAAAAGACCCAGCTCACTGGAGCTGCCTACTATGCTGAAAAAGCCCTTTTTTTACCTGGGGATGAGCTTCTCAAGGTCAGCAGTCCCCAGTTGTCAGTGAGTCGATCAGGGTGGTACACTGGGCCTGATACGTGATGTGTGCACACGTGATGTAGTCAACGTCGGCACCTGCTCTCCTTCCGGGAGGTTGGGCATGGCTTGTTACATGAAGAGTGCGCATGAGAGGAGCTCCCTGTGCAGACTGCTGAGCGTGGAGGCTTGACTAGGTGAGTATGGAGGCTTGAATGGGTTCTGCTGGGCAGAAAAAGTATCTATGGCCTCTGTGTTGCTCAGTAATAGGCGAAGTGTATAGATGGTAGGACCCATGTGGCAGGAAAATGCCTGAGAATCTTGCTGAAGCTGCCGTTAGATCTAAAATGCCCTCTCAGTCTCCTGGGCCCAGAGGTGGGGCCCTTGGGAGGTGGCCGGATCTCGGAAGCCCTGTGCTCATGGTCACTGCGGACCTGGGTGGAGGTGGCTGTGGCGGGCCGTAAAGACCGCTCCCCAAGATGGCGGCTGGCAGCAAGCCAGAAACCTCTGTTTGACACAAACTAACTGCAGACCTTATATAGTAACATCCGTGGGCGGTGGGAGGGCCTTGAGAGGAGAATGTATATAAGCACCCAAGACGGGAAGTGGGGGGAGAATAAAGATAAAGCTTGCACTCCGTGTGTGGCGTCCCTCTCTGCGGGATCGGCGAGGGTCGCGACAGGTGGCCACAGGGGTGAGATCGGGAGGGTCCACTCTTGTCCCTGTCTCCTCTCGTCTCCCTCTGGTTCCCGGACACCGCGAGGTAAAGTTCTCCTCCACCGGCCCCTGCGCCACCCGCTCCTGCCTGGATCTGGTCAACCAGGGGCTGAATCCTCGGCAGCACGAGCCCAAACAGCCTCTGCTCCTTCACGCTGCGGGATTAGGGTGTCTGTCCGGTCAGGGGCGCGGCCAGCACAGCCCCTCGGGCCCACAGCCCCTGTGCCCGCGAGCCGGCCCCTCTACACTGCGCCGTGTGGCTTAGCTGTTCCGTGCTGGGTCCCGAGAACGTCCCCCGGAAATCTCTGGACACGCAGGTAACCTCAAAGACCTACTGTCACCTCGCTCCCATCTCCACAGCAGCGTTGCCTTCTTTCACCCATTCTAAATCTCTCCGGTAAAAACAAAACAGAACAAAACCAACTCACAAGGAAACACGCCTAGCATATGGCTTGTGTGTTATGTGTTAAAGCTACCCAAATTCAGGCGAAGGACATACGCCGACACGTCTCTATGAAAGATTTCCAGCAGCTTGACCCGGCCCGAGGAATCGCAATAACACGTGATATGTATGTGGAATGACATTACTTGGGTTGTTAGAGCGAAAGTGGAGTGCGGTCGTCTACGGCTGAGGCTCCGAGGTTTTGGAGAACAGGGGTGTGGCGCACTGACCGGCCACGAGCAGCCCCTCCGTCCTCTTCGGGGCGCCGAGCGCTCCAGCACGGGAGCAGGGCTGGGCTTCGAGCCCGCCGGCGGGTGTCGGGCAGAGGCTGCGGCCTGTCCGCCTTCCCCCTGCACTTCTTGCTCACGGAGGCCTCGAAGTTAGACCTTGGAAGTAGCTCCCAAGTAAGTACGATAGAGCTTCCGTGAAAACGAAAAGGCAGTTTTTCCAACTCCTTCGTTCCTGCATTTCAGCGTATGTGGAAAAGGAGCGCCTCTGACGTCAGTGCTATAAACACCTCCTACCGACGGGAGCTTCGCGTGGCCCTTGAGCGCTGCTGAGGGTGCTGAGCCGTCGCAAAGGAGCGATTCCACTTCGGAGCCCGCTGTGTGCTTCTGCCCGTAGACGCGCGGCCCCTTCTCCCCCGCCCGCCCTCTCGGGGACGCGGCTGTGGGGCTGGGCCGACCGGGCGGGCTGCGCTGAGGAGCCTCTCAGGCTCTGCCGAGCTCTTCCAGGCGGACGCGCCCCCGGACTGAGCTCAGGAACGGAGTCCACACCGCCCGGGGCGCGCCCCGCGGGGCTCTCTGGGCGTGGAGCCGGCCCACTGCTTTCCTAAGGAGGCGCCGGAGGAGACAGAGTGGAACGGACTCGCCGGTAGCAAAGCGCCTCTCGGGGCGCGGTGTCCGGCGGGGAGCGAATCGGCACTCGGCGCACGCAGGCTCAGGAGAAGTCGGCGGCGCGGAGGAAAGAGCCGGACATCGCTGGGCTCCGCCCGTCAGGCCTCTTTCCTCCGGGAAGGTGGTGCGTTTCTACTTGAGGAGCCCGGCCGTGTGCGTGTGCGTGTGCGTGTGTGTGTGTGTGTGTGTACACGCGCGTGCACACATGCGTGTGTTCCTCCTCGGGGAGGTGGGGCTGGCCCCCGGTGCTCCATGAGCGCACGCCCCGTCACCTTCCTGAGCAGAAACCAGGCGGCCGCAGAGGCGGACGGTGCAGCTCGAGCTGCGAGGGGCCTTCGTGTCGGGCCCCAGCACCTGCCAAGGCGCGGACGGCTCGGGGAGCGGGTGGGGGCCCGGGCAGGGCGCGGACTCACTTCGGACTGCGCGGACCCCACAGCCTCCCTGAAAGGCTTCGGACGCGGCCTGCTCCCCCGCAGCAGCAGGGGAGGCGGAAGAGGAAGCTGAAGAGCCTGGGACAGAAGAGGGGGGCTCCGGGGCGGAGGGGCCAGCAGACGGTGGGAGCAAATCGCTCTTCCACCGCGGGCGAAGGAGGGAGACGTGTCTCGCGGCTTTGTTCTTCCCACAGAGAAACTCCGGCTGCAGCTGTTTGACACTACGGTGTGACGCGCAGGTGTGAGCAGGAGGGACTTGAGCTGCCCTCGGCCCAAAAGCAGGACGCGGCACCCAGGTGAGCCCGAGACTGCATCTGTACCCGGGAACGTAACGCATTTCTGTCAGCAGCGTCCATGGGCCCCGCTTAAAAATAAAACTGGAAAGCCAGTCAGAAACCCTGAAACGCACCATGGCAGAGAAGTACGGACGGATGAGCGTAAACATGTGGCTACTGAGCCTCGACAGCCACTGCACAAAAGTGCATTTCCTCAGAACACAGTTCCTCTCCGAGAAGCCCTTGGGGCTTCCTAAAATAAAAATGTTCTGTCCTTTGACCTCACAGTGACACTTCCAGAAACAGATCGGTGGAAGCGTTTTCCCAAAGGCTAAGGGGATCCGGGGGCATACAGGTACGTGCACACACGCGTACGTGCATGGACGGAGCACATCTCTGTGCGCATTTTGGGAATGGGGAGTGAAGGACAAACCACACCCATGTCTGTGACCAGAAGCGGAGTAAAGCGCCTTGTGAGGTGCCCGTGGAATAGAATACAAAGTAGGCTTCTGAGTGGGCAGGTGTCTTCGCCTGTCACGGTATGGAATGTTGCCCATAATATTATAAAGCATTGAAAGCAAATCACGGGATAATATGCAAAGCTTTATTTGACGTTTTATGAAATTATATTTTCCCTCCTTACCTCAGCCATTTATGGGTACCCTCGGTGAACTCTATAAGAAGCTAATACTGTAGATGTTGGGGGGTAAGATCATGAGGCTCATTCCTTTTTATTCTTTTTCTTATCTTTATAGTAAGGTACTCATAATCTGTAACTAGCAGAAATTATAGAACTTTCTGAGAAACCAGGTATCTAAAAACAATCATTCTGAGAGGCTGAAGCAGGAGGATCACAAGTTCTTGCCCAACCTGGACAATTTAGCAAAACAGCCAAACACTGTCTCAAAAAAAGGAGGGGGCTGGGGGTGTAGCTCACTGGAAAGGCCCCCTGGACCACAGTGTGGCGCTGCCTTCCTGTAGCCTCCAGGAAAGAACAATGAAATGACCCACCTGCCAGGACCCACGGAAGCAGCGTGCGGCGGCTGCCTATTCTCAGAACGAGGCCCTGAGCCCCAGCCCACACCGCCGAGTCCACTTGGGGCTCCGGGCACCAGCCTAGACAGGGAGCGGTCGGCACGAGGGCAGCAGGTCGGAAGCCGAGGGTTCTGCGGGGGGAGCAGCCTTCGGCCTCAGAGGGCAGCGAGGGCGCGGACGGAGAGCCCTTGGCAGATGGCGACCACGCACTCCGCGGCTCCTCGTCCCTCTGTCGCGCTGCTCAGCACCGGGCTGAGGGGCCCCTGGGCTGCTCGGTTCCTGAGCCCCCTTCCTCGCCTGCCTGTGGGCACCGCCCCCCACTGGGGTCCCCGGCGACGGACGGGCCGCGGCTTGCACACCGCGGAGGGCCTTGCTGTGCTCTGGGTTCGAGTCAGCAGACTCAGAAGTGAGTGAGTCCCTCCCAGCGCTCCGTGTACATTTCTAATCTTAGATCTAATGAGTTCATTTAGGTTTTACTGAAATTCATTAAAACATACTTGCACTAAGTAAATATTTAAATGAATATTACACCAGCTAGGGGAAGAAGGGGCTTGTCTGATGACACCGTCTGCCTTGGGGAGCAGACTCGGTTTTCTCGACGTAGGAAGCTTCTCCCACCAGCCGCAGGGTCCCAGGCCCTGCAGAGGCCGTGGGGAAATCAGCCCGGGCTCCGCGCAGACGGAGGGCGTCCGATCGGGGTGCGCGTGCCTCGGGGGGCGGCTGCCTCCCAGCCCCCACTTCCTGCGGCCACGCGGCCACACCTCCGTGGGGACCATACGCCGCCCACACAAGGCGCGCGTTTCCCCTACACTTTCTTCTACTTTTGTGCCCAAACAAGGAGCTGAAGGACTTCTGTCTCGCTGCCCACAAGGTGACACAGAAAGAAGAAATCCGAACGAGCAGCAAACAAGCCCGTCTCCGCTTTTGGGGTTCATAACGGAATTGTGAGACTCAGGACAGAAGCAATATGTTCAGAAGAAAAGTATGTTTTTTGAGACGGTGGCTTTCTGGGCCTCTTGAATCCGAGCTTTTAGGCTCTGCCCTGGCCCGTGGCCAAGAAGCAGCCGTGACTCATCAGAAAGTCTCCTGCTGAGAGGAAGAGAGATTCTCCACACGGAGGGTGGGTGAGGAGTCCGCCACTAAGTCACAGGCTCCGCCGTCTCGAGCTACCCGGGCGGGTGGCAGAGTCTGGGGACCTGCAGAGAGAAGCTGGTGGATCAGAGCTCCCGCACGCCCGTCACGGAGGAGTGGGGGCGGGGGGCACAGGGGGTCCCAGCTCGGGGCCGGCGTTCCCGGGCACAAGAGAGAAAGGGCCACCCGGGCCTGGCACCCGCACCGAGAGAGCCGGGCGAGGGCCGGGCTGCCCCGCGGGGCTGAAGCCTGGCAGGTGTGCACGGAGGAGCCAGCCCTGAGGGGCGATGGGAGGCGACAGCGTGGCAGCTGCACCACTGTGCACCCCCCCACGCCGCTTCCTAGGTGTTTTCAAATTTTTATTTTTTATTAATGCACATTCGTCACACGTGCTGCTCACATTCACCGCGGGGAACTCTCCTCTGTACTTAATACACTTTAATTCTTTTCTCCCCGTTCCCTTTGTCACCCTTCAGTCCCTTCTATGCTCCCCTCTTTCAAAAGCTTTGTTGTCGTCTTTCCCTTCCGTTCGCTTCCTCTTCTGTCCCCCTCTCTTCCCCGTCTTCTCTTGCGCTCCCTCACAGCGCCGTCTCTGTGAGTGTGTGCTGAGGAACACGCACCTTAACCAGACAGCAATTCTGGGGACCTCACAGTGGACTAGACTAAAGGAAGTCAGTTAAAAATAAAGAAATCAGGGCCGGAGGGTTAGCTCAGTGGTTCCGGCGCCTGCCTCGCAAGCACAAGGTCCTAAGTTCGATCCCCGGAAACCACATACAATGCTGGGCGTGGAGACTCACACCCACCGGCCATCAATACCGCATACCACAATGCCGGGCGTGGTGGCTCACGCCTGTCATCCCAGCACTCGGGAGGCAGAGACAGGAGGATTGCTGAGTTCGCGGCGGCTTGCTTGGGCACCATAGTGAGCTCAGGGCCAGCCTGAACTACAAAGCGAGACCCTGTCTCCAAAAAGCAAAAAAAAAAAAAAATAAATAAAATAAAATAAAGAAATCAGTCCATGAAGACAGTTACGAGAGTTTAATCTCAGTGTCACATGGACGTAGAAAAACAAAGACCAGTGAGGCCAGTCACGGAGGAAAGCACTGCGGAGAGTTAAACATTTATCCGCCAAAATCAAAGCAAGAGTCTTGTCAGAGATGAGCTGGGCCAGAGGTGTGAAAAAACAATATTACACAGGATGGAATTTCATAATCCTACCCCTTATGAAACTGCCACTCTAGAAGAACTTCAGAAATAACCGAATCCAGTATTTTTCCAAGCTGAAATACACATAAGCAGTGGGGAAAGACGTGGAATTACACTGTAATTTGCCTATATTAGGGTCCTAATACGCAAACAAAATGATTTGGACTCATTTAAAACACAGTTTCATTTTATTTGGGAAAATGTCCAAAACAAAAGTGAAGCTACATGGAAAGGGAAAAGGTGTATAATAAAATTCAGGGGTCAGAGACTTTTGCAGGCAATGAAAAACAGGACAAAAATTGAAAATTAAAATGTACTCAGTTGCTCTTCTCTGACTGAATATTCATCTATACAGTTGTTCAATAAACAGGCAAGAAAACGGTGTTTCTTAGACTGCACGTAAACACGAGGAGAAAGTCCAGTCTAATTACAGCTTAGAAGGGCACAAGATAGAGCCCTCTCCTTCATGAACGTGAGACGCAAACTGACAGAAACGCACACTTTTCCCCGAGCCCCGAGGGAGCTGATGCAGCTAAACCCCGGGGCAGCCCCGGAGACTACGCTCCAAAGCCGTGGGCCACAGGATGTTGGTGATGTTGGGGAACCCGGGTCCCGGGGAAGCTACGCCGATGTTTAGTGCCTGCAAACGTCCGCGGACCCCCGCAGCCCCGGTGCCAGTGCCCGGCCACGGCCAGTGCTCAGCGTGCAGCGCGGGGAAGAGATTCGCGCGCTCTGTCCTGAGAGCCGACGGGCACGGCGGAGGATGGCACACGGCTCCGAGGAGGAAAAAGAAACAAGCCCACCCGCCTCTGGGGAAAGGGCCAGCGCCCCGCCAGCTGCTGTGGTTGGATCGTGCAGACGCGCCTCAGCCTGCGCCGGGCTCGGTCAGCCCGGGCCCTCCGTGCGGCACGGAGCCCAGGAGGAGGCGAGAGGACCGCAGTGATGCCCGCGCCACAGGCTGCGTGACCAGCTGAGGGACGAAGAGCTGCGGGCACCCGCGGGGCCGGCGCCCACCCGGAGGACGAGGAAGGCTGAGTGCCCGACGCCTACTCCTGAGCTGGCGTGAGCAGCAGAAAAGGTTTCTGCAAGAGCTCCGCAGGCCAGAGACTCCCACCCGCCCCAGCCCGCCCTGGGCCGGGCCCTCACGAGTCTCCCCGGGCGACTCCACTCGGCTGCTGCGCGGCCGAGAGGCTCCCTGGGCCGCACCGCAGGGGCAAGGGCCGCGGGGGGGGGGGGTCCCAGGCCGGCGCAGCCCCTCGACGGGGAGCGGGGCTTCTGCTCCGGGTCTTCACCCCGCGCAGCTCCGCAAGTTCAGGCCCCCGTCTCATCGTCAACTCCAGACTGACTTCGTCCATTTCGATGTCTGATCGGCACGGAGGGGACAAAGGCCATCGATCGTCTCCTCGAAGGAAAAAAGCCATTTAGAGACATCTGTATTTTTATATTCAGTGGCGCCCTGAGCATTGCCAGTTCTTGAGAAAAACCAAGTCACGGCAGCGCGAGCATCCTGAAAGGGGGGCTGTTCTCATTGAACCCCGAATAGCCGGGAAGAAGTCCCCCTCCTGTCCTTCACACAGGGGCAGAGCACTTATGTAACTGTTTAATATGGCTATTAAAAGATGACAGCGTGTGTGTGTCTAAGGGAGAAAATCTCCAGGTGATACTCACTTATTTACGGCTGGACTAATATTGTGAGACACGAGCCCTCGTCCACCCCGTCGCGTTCGGGTCTCTGCTCCTCGCCCTGCAGGAGGACGCGGGAAGGCCCTGCACGGCCTGGCGCTGACTCCACAGGGGCCGCGGAGCAGGAAAACCCATCAGCTGACTTTGAGAAGGGCGTCCTGCTCCCCGCTGTTATTCTAGATTCTTCCACATCGGTTAGCTCAGGCCTTCAGAGGACTGTCACCAACACTCTGCCTTCCCAGGAGGGGAAACTGAGGCACCAGGGTGCCAATGAGCTGTCTGGGTTTGGAGAGCTGTGGCGCGAGAGCCGGACTTGGACCCGGGCGGCCTCCATCCCGTCCCCGCAGTGAGGTCCCCCACTGCACGGCCTCCCCAGCTCCGGGCCTCTCTGTCTCTGTCTTCGGGCCCCGAGCTGTCTCTCCCGAAACCTTGGGCGGGCGTATGGGGAGCTCCAAGCGGCCAGGCCGCGTGCCTGTTCCTTGCCTCAGACAGGACGGGACGGCGGCCACCCAAGCCCAAGGCTGGGCCCCTGCTCCTCTCGGCCGCAGGCGTGGGAAGGGCTGGACCGAAAGTGGAGGGAACGAAACAAGAGGCCGGAGACGGTCCTCCGACCCTGCAGGGGCTGCGCCCAGGGCCCGCAGCTCCACGGCCTTGTCTGCGCCCTGCTGTTCCGAAGACTCAGCCGAGAAAGCGGCCGAGTTGAGGAAGAGGAGGAGATTCCAGCTCCCGCCCGCCTCGGCCTCGTTGGCACCTCTGTCCCCAGAGGGAGGCCCCGGGGCCCCGGGGAGACGCACAGGGTCCCTGAACGTCTGGCGTGTCCTTGGCATGCCCACCTCCCGCCTCCCGCCTCCCGGGGTCGCTGGCGCCAAGGCGGCACGCGTGCGTGGCACAGGGGCAGCGCGGAGCCCTCTGGGTCGGCACCGGAGCCGAGCTGCCGTGTTTCTTCTAAACTCGAACTTTGGCCTCCAGGTGAAACGGCACCATCAGCGCCTGCCGTGCTGAGCGGGTCTCCGCTGCAGCTGGAGACGTGCCCTTGGGTGCCCTGCCCCGCTGGCTGCGTACCCCAAAACTCAGCCATCTCACTAAGGCGGCAGCGACTGACTGCTATAGCTACCTGGAGCAATGCGATTCCCCGTTAATAAGGAGAAGGCACATAAATAAATATTAACAGATTGGGGTACTTATCACGAAGAAATGATCCAGCCCCGCGTGGCCTCTGCGCTCCAGCCCTCCGGGAACCCCCATCCCTCACCCACCAAAGACAGACTCACATGCTTCCAAGCGCAGCGAGAGCCGGACACAGTTTCAAACACACACACACACACACACGAAGGTCCTTTCAAGCTTTTCTTGAGCTCGGCCCCCTTTTCATAATAGGTTTTGCAAACTGAGTGTTGCCCTCATTATTTCTGCAACGGTTTTCCCAACAGCAAAATGCCTTTGCCCCATGTGAGAGGCCAGAGCATTTATAAGGGAGACGGCTGCAGAACGGATGCCCAGGAGAGGCGGGGCCCGCGGGTAGCCCCGGACCGTGCTGACCCACCTCTGCCGCTCCCACCCAGGCCTGACTCTTAGCGCTGATGACGTACTGGTCGCTTCTCCGCAGCAGACCCGCACGTCCTGGGCCCTGGCACTGCACACGTACGCGGGGGAGAGCACTGTTCCACCCAGTACGATTCTAGCAGACACCTAGCTCTGCCTCTCCTGAATCTTTTAAAAACAGGACAGGAGTATGAATAATGAATTGGAGTTATTGAGTTATTGTTGATAAGACATGGTACTATGTGTTTCATGAAAGTTTACCCATTTAATTCCCATTATTAGCCCATCAGACAGACGGTCTTACCAACTCATCTTAGACATGACGAAGTGGAGCCCTTGGGCAGCCAGGTATTGCACACAGAGTTACTCAGCCAGTGGGTGATAGGGCTGTGCCAATCCCAGGCTGCCCAATACCAGTCTCCATTCAAGGAACCACTGCACTATCCCAGGAGGCTGGTCCCACGTTCTCACCAATACGGCGTTCATAGTAATCAACTTTACTGAGTTCCGTTTTACATGCAATAAACCTCAAATTTTAACTGTATAGTTTATTGTGTTTTAGCAAATGTATACGATGAGATCACCACAAGAGTGAAGATGCAGACATTTTCCTTGTGATAGAAATCCATGGGTGATTTGATCAGGTACCCTCAATGGTAGACAGCTGTTTATTTTATTTATTTATTTATTTATTCATTCATTCATTCATTCATTTATTTGCTTGCTTGCTTGTTTGCTTTCTCTCTTGCTTGCTTGCTTGCTTACTCACTTATTTTATAGTACTATAGATCAAACTGGGGCCCTTGTACTCCAAGGTAGGTGCGGCCCACTTGAGCTAAATCCCCCACTCTAGATAGGTGTTTATTCATCTCTACCATAAACACTAGGTTCAAACACTCTGAAGTCATCTTCTCTGTACATCTCTTTCCACCTGGCTTTTGCTTCAGTTATACATCTTTGAGATTCACTCATGTTGTCATGCATATCAATAATGTATTTCTTTTCAGCGCCAGGTGGCTTTTGACATGTGCCAGTTCCATGATATATGTTCTCATGTAAATATTTATATATATTTGGACCAGTTGCAATGGTTGGATATTACAACTGCTGTGAACATCTGTGTACTTTCCCTCTTGTAGAAATAAATTTTCCTCTTTTTTTTTCATTAAATGCTTGGAAGAAAATCCAGATCAGAAGGCAATTCTGTGAAACTTTCTAATATATGGCAGAATGATTTCCAAAGTGACCATGCTATTTATAGAGTGGGTTCCAGTTTGGGTGTGCGATAGCACCACCTTATAGAATCAACATGCAGTGAGCATTTCTCAAAGACTTATTGGCCACTCATGTATCTTGTTTTATAAGACCTCAGTTGAAGCATTTTGGTCATATATTAATGGGCACATCTCTCTTCTTATTGAATTATTAGAGGCCTTTCTGTATTCTAGATATAGATGCTGTACACAATATGCCCAGTTTGTGAATTTTATTTTTAATAATGAATTTTGAAGAGCAGACTTTCATTTTAATAATGTCTAGTTTACTGTTTTTCATGAACTACACTTAAGAAATCTTTGCCTACTCCACGTATCACAACTTTTGAAGAAAGCATCTCCCACGTACACGAAGTCATTCATTCATCTTGGCTCTAGTTGTTCAGGCAGTATTTTCCATCTGCAGACGCCCTGTCGCCTGGCTCTGAGCAGGTCACTCATTACAGCAGGTGTGACCAGAGGGGCGGCGGAAGTGATGGGGGAGGGGAGAGGAGGTGAAAAGCCAGAGGCTGCCTTCGGAACGGAGCTGGCCGCGAGGAGCCGTCCGGGGTCCTGACCCCTCTGGGGCGCTAACTTCCGGGTAGAGCTGATGGCGACGCATTTGCAGTGGCTCGTGGATGGAGAACTTGGTTTCCAGCCAGTGTCAGCTCAAAGAATAACTGCGAAGAGCTACCAACGAACAGGTTTGTGCCTGTCTTGAAGAATGTGGGTTGGACATTTGAATGAAGGTAGAAAACAGGCTCTCTCAGGCCGGAGATTTAGCTCAGTGGTTCCGGCGCCTGCCTCGCAAGCGCAAGGTCCTGAGTTCGATCCCGGTAACCACATACAGTGCTGGGCATGGAGACTCACACCCACCAGCCATCAATACCACATACCACAGGGCGGGGTGTGGTGGCTCACGCCTGTCATCCCAGCACTCGGGAGGCAGAGGCAGGAGGATTGCTGAGTTCGAGGCTTGCCTGGGCTACATAATGAGCTCAGAGCCAGCCTGAACTACAAAGTGAGACCCTGTCTCAAAAAAAAAAAAAAAAAAAAGGCTCTCTCAGCAAAGCTTTGCCTTCTGGAAATAGCATGCTGGAGCAGTATCTGCATGGAAAGGGGGTTCCTTGGTCCTGGAAGAAGGTGTATGGTTGCCTGTGACTTTGAAAATGAAGGCAGTTCTGGTTCCTGTTCCAAGCGGGCAGCTGAGGAATGCCGGGTGCTGTGTCCCGGGGCAGCTTTCCAGTCCCATGCACACTTCTCCTGTACAGTAGGACCCAGGGTGAGCGGGTACCTGAGTCTGTCCAGGCAAGCATGGCTCCTCACTGTGGACACCGGCTTGGGTTTGTGATGTGGTCACAGAAGATTCTCATTAAAACTGAACCTGAGTTTGTGCTGCGTCTATAACACAAGATTTTCCCCACACTTAACTCACCCACATGAGGACAATCTTTCAACACGGTGGCTGATGCCCTTCATCAGAATACAAAGGTAGAGACTGGGCTTCCTAGGAGTTAAAACACAGTGTCCTGCATCCGTGAGAGAACTAAGGTCATCCCTGAAAACACTTCATCACTCAGAAATTCAGTCTCTGTTTGGAGACCCAGTTAGTGCGCAAAAGATGGTCCTCCAGGGCAAAAGCCAGGGTGGATCAGTGCAACCCCAGGCCCGAGTGTGGGATCAGAAAGAGCGAGCTGGGTTTTCAGTCCTTCGTTTCATCCTGATAGCGTTTTCCTGTGAGTCTGGAGTCCTGGAGCAGTCCTTCCACCCTCACCACAGCCCAGTGTTCTTGCCTGTAAATCATGGCTGTCGACAGTGCGGCTTCTGGGGTTTTTGGGAGTTAGGGGTAGGTGCAGACACAGTCACTCAGCGAGGGGGACTCATCTGACAGAAGCTGGCTGTTTGGGAGGGCTGGGAGTTCTCGCCCTCCCTGGGGGCACCACAACTGCTCGCTCCCTGTGAGACCAGCCGGGCCTGCTCCCCCTGTGCCCCTGTGTCTGGGGGCTGGGAATCCGAGCCACACAGCCCCTTGCACCTGGGTTTGGGGAGAGGAGGCCACCATCAGGAGGCGTGTGAGTGCTGCCAGGCAAGTTCTGATGTCAGTGCCCCTGGCAGAAACACGCATCTACATGCTTCCTCCACATACCTGGCCCTCCTCGCCCCCCTCCAGTCTATTCTAAATGTAACTAAACCCTTTGAGTTTCCTTATCTTTTCTGGGCAGCAAAGGACATTTTATCTTCTTTAAAACCTTCAGTCATTTTGCCGACTAGCTGCAGGGCTCTGGCGGGGGGTGGGGGGGCGGTGCCTGAAGGGTCCCCAGACTGAGTGGAGGCGGACAAGTCAGGGCGACGTCCTTGGGCGGAACAGGCACATTTGTGATTGAGGAATCAAGGAAGGGAAGAGGGGTGGCTCCCCTGACTCCTTCGCCCAGAGCCTTTGCCAGTCAGGAGGCCACTCGCTGCCCTGGACGCTCCCCGTCTGGGTCCAGGCATATAAGGCCGCCGAGCTCTGGACTTCAGGATTAGAAAACCCTCTCCCAGAATGTCCCCTATGGGATGGCCTCCCCATGGGTCAAGTGCGATCTCTTTCGTATTTTCCATAGGAACGTATCCCACGCTTTGGTGGAAGAGAAGAGCTGTCTACTGGAGTCATGTCAGAAAGCCAACAAAGACAAAGATCTCCCTATTATGAATAAGAAATCTTGTTCGTAGAGTACAAACATAATCACAGCTCACCCTTGTTAATGACATGGATGGGGGAAGATCCCGGAGGACACCTGACGCGTGTTCTGGAGGACAGACGCCGAGAGCCTGCCCTTCCCCACCTCTTCCGGCTCATAAGGATGATTACAGAAGGCTAAGTACAATTACAAAAGTGCGTGGAAGGAGAAACGTGGATGCACCAAGATAATGCTTATATATTTTCCTTCTGCAATTGTATTTATCTATATGTGCGTTTATGTCTGTGTATTTATGTGCATATAATTTTTCTCTCTAAATATAGTGTTCTAATAGGCACAATAAATCCAAAAGGCAGTCCAGAACACAACGCCGCGATCGGGATTCATTGATCAAATCAGGACTCTACTTCTGGCTCCAGTTAAAAATAGAGCCCCACGGAGAAGCACTGCTCTGCGCATCCCAACCCATCTACCCAGAGCGCGTCTCTCTTCCATCAAGTAACACATCGTACCGTGGGAAGAATGTCCTATTTAAAAATAGCAACTTCTCCCCCTACTTCCCCCCCCCCCCCCGTCTGGTCTCATTTCAGAAGACAGACAGCGGTGGGTCCAGGCCCGTAGCTACACCCGCCCCTCCCCCAGGGCGTCCCTCACCCTTGGCAGCAAACATGGAGGGTGGGTTACCTCTGCGCCACGGGGAGTGGCCAGAGCACCTGGGTGCCTCTGATGCCAGCCGGAGGGTGAGAGCCACTGTGGCGGTGACGGATGGCGGCTCCGGGGCTACAGAGGAGGGCGTTGGCACAGGCAGGGCGGGGCGAGAGTGAGAGGAGAGGCGACAGCTAGGAGTGAAATGGGGATCAAAACGCCTTCGCTCCACAGGCCGAGCTGAGTCTTTGCATCTCCCCGTGGGAGTTCTACGCCCCACGGCGGGAGTCACGGCAGCGCAGACTCCATTGCAAGCAGGGCACCGGGGAAAACGCCAGACTCCTCTGCCCCTCGGGTCGTGTCTGCTTCGTGACGCTCTGACCACCGAGCTCTGCAGAGGCCGCCTTTCCAAACTGCGCCATGCCACAGAAGAGTCCGTACAGCCGTGACCGGGGCCAGGTCTCCCTCTCAAACATGCGATGCCACCCCGCCCACCCTGGTCACGCCAACGTCTCCTGAGCCATCAGCCCTGTTGCCACGGGATGAATGCGTCTCTGGACGTGGGCTGAAAATCTCCCTGTGGTGCTACATAGTTGTGAGAATCAAAAGGATCGTCATGTTCATTTATTGTCATACGTTTGTAAAGCCAAGTGGCCTAATTAGGTTCATTTTAAAATTCACCTAAGCAGCTAGGTGGAAGACAGGCTGGTGTCTTCCTTCAAGCCACCCCGGCCCGGCCCAAGCCAGCAGTGGGTACAAACCGATCTCCAGGCTCTGCCCGCCTCAGGCGCAGGTGTGAATCAGAAGGTGTTTCTGAGCTCTGAGACTTGAGCTTCCCGGGAGTCCTGCACGGAACTAGCTGTGTGTGTAAACACACCGCCGGGCTGAGCGGGCTGCACGTCCCTTGTCACACTCATCGGTTGTTTCTCTGTAGCAAAGATTCGCCTTTGAAAGGAATAAGCAAAAATCTATGAGAAGCAGTCATGCCAGTTGCTCAGAGGAATCAGATATTCTGGGCAGTGGTGGGTATGACAATGGTGAGAGAATGCGGGGAGAGGATTGGACAGGGAGAGCTTGACAGACAGCGCGGACAGCCAGTCCCAGGAGAGCAGTGGGCAGAGGCGGCCCTTCTCCTCTCAGCCCTCCACCCTCAGGCCAGCGGGCTGGTTAACTTGGCTCAGCTGCCAGGGGCCCCACGGCACCCAGGCAGACAGGGCCAAGTGCCTCTGCCTCGCAGTAGGCCCTGGGGAGCAGTCGCAGCACCCACTTTCTAGAATGGAGCACATTTTACACTCCAGGCTTATTTCTGCTCCTTGGGGCTCTTCACGGCTTACCCACATAGTCTGAGAAACCTCCTTGGTTACAGTTCTCGTGGGAACTAACCCGGTAATGAATGCAAAGTGTTTAGCTCTTCATGGGCTCATCAGTACCGCCTGCCTGATGCCCACTAGATGCTGCTAATACGATTTTCATCCTGGCTGTTTTCACGTAAGAATCTGTCTCTGGACATTGTCCTCCGGCGAAGCCCTGCGGCCTAGGAGCTCACGACACAGCTCTTCGGGGAAGGACTGACCAGCTCCAGTTTCGCCACCTGTGGAAGCCTGGAGGTGGCTTAGGAAAAGATTTGGCAAATTCCCTCCAGCGCAAGCACGAGGCCCAGTTCTCAGTATCTTCACTTCCCCAGGAGACAGGACAGTGAATTCTGGCTTCTGTTCCAGTGATTGGTGGTTTTGGTTTTTCCTGTTTGTATCTCAAGACAAAACCCTCCCAAGTGTGGTTCACTTGCCAGAGAACAGGGACCGATTACCGCATGTAGCCGCCAGGCGGCGACCAAGAGCGAGGTCACACACCTTGAATGACTGGGCAGAAGTCCTCGCTGTTGTTATTTCTGGTACTAGAAGTGATCACTCACGACAAGCATTTGACATTTGGACTGTTGATAGAGATTCTTTTTGCACAGTACCTCACTTAACCTCCAAAGGTTTCTGCTAGTCCTCTTTAAAAAGCGAAGCACAGAACCCATATAATTTAGCCTTTGTACTCATAGGTATTTATAACAGAGAAATAAAGAAAAATATCTATTCCAACAAGACACGTCCACAGATGCTAATAAAAAGCCTTATTCATGTGCACTAAATGTGAGAACACATCCCAGATTTCTTCTCAGAAGTAGTTAGTTGAGACCACCATGACTATTCCATACAGCGGAGTACTACTTAGCTATAACAAAGAACATACTGCAGATCTCAAAGAGCTCCATGCTACATAATTTCACTCATATGACATTTTGGTAATGAAACAAATTATACAAAACAGATTAGTGCTCTGCAGAGATTAAAGGGTGGATACCAAGCCCAGTTATATATTTAGGGTAAGATATACAAAACTATGAAGCTCCTAGCTGTGCTTTTAAAGCAGAGGGAGAGGGGGGAGGGGGAGGGGGGGGAGGGAGATAATCTGAAGCAAGAACACCACTGAGGAGTCGGCTGCACTGGTCCAGGTAGCAATTGTGGGATTCTGAGTTTCGATAGTAGACTTTAATATCTAAGAGGTATTTACTATAAGTAAACATTTTTTCAAGTAAATGTATTGATTTCACATTACATAAGGTTTCTGTCACTGTGACAAAATACTTGAGACCATCAACTGATGAGAACATAACTTCTTTCCATGAGACCCCAGCCCCAAAAGGTGCCTCTTTACCACCAAAAACCAGGACAAACTGGGGGGGGGGGGTGTGCTTTCAAAACATCCACCTTTGGGGGGCGCTCAAGATCCAAAGTATTGTGACAATTTCAAATTGTGTACACGTGTTTGTAGTTGCAGGTATTTGGGAAAGATGAAATCTGTTCTGCTGTTATTCCAGAATATATTAAAGGGCTAAAGATTTAGCTCAGTGGTTCCGGCACCTGCCTTGCAAGCACAAGGTCCCTGGTTCAATCCCCGGTAACCACATGCAACAATTCCGGGCATGGTGGCTCACACCCACCAGCAATCAGTACCACATACCATAGATGCCGGGCGTGGTGGCTCACACCTGTCATCGCAGCACTCAGGAGGCAGAGGCAGGAGGATTGCTGTGAGTT
>PVIC010037010.1:0-18283 GCA_004025085.1 Thryonomys swinderianus
AAAAAAAAAAAAAAAAAAAAAAAAAAAAAAAAAAAAAAAAAAAAAAAAAAAAAAAAAAATTAAAAACCTTAGAATGTTGCTTTTCACAAAATGAAAAAAATCTTTAAAAATTATTTGAAATTCTGCCGGGCATGGTGGCTCATGCCTGTAATCTGAGCACTCGGGAGGCAGAGGCAGGAGGATTGCTGAGTTCAAGGCTTGCCTGGGCTACCTAGTGAGCTCAGGGCCAGCCTGAACTACAAAGTGAGACCCTATCTCAAAAAAAATTTTTTTTTTGAAATTCTAAAACGAGGAGCATTTTTAAGAGAAACCCAAAGAAGTGTATTATGAATTTAGAGTCTCTTACTTATTTTGATATGTTTGGAATTTGAATACACAAAAAAGGAAAAAATATATGATTTAATTAACAAAATTAAGATTGGTATTTTATTACTTAAAAGGTATTTGGAATTTAAATGCAGAAGAGGGAAAAAATATACAACTTCATTTTCAAGAATTTGACTTAGAAACTATTCAAGATGTAGTGGAGATCAGAGACGGAGCAGGAGATGAATCGTTACTCTTGGGTAAGTCTGTAATGCATATGCTATGACTGCTGTGAGGCGTGAAACTTTGGACTGATGGACAGAGTGGTTCTCAGTGTAGCAATCACCTTTGCAATGGACAAAATGAAAATACAATAGGATAAGCATATCATCTTTTCTGTGGAACTTTCAACATGGGCACAGTTGCATTGGTAACATAATACTCATCTTCAGCATTTGCAACAAAGCAGGTTTAATATTATTTAGTCATTAGTCCCTACCAGCAAGAATTTTAATCACTTGCACACCAAAACCTAAGGGCATCTATTACAGTATAATCCAGCCTAACACTCTTGCAATCAGGATCCAGCCACAAGAACACTCCAAGCAATGGACAAAATGCCCTAGAAAACTTTCTCTTGCACATGAAGGAATACAGTGATGGGGAAGATCCCCTGGTCATGTGATCCACTAACCCTTATGCAAAGTTCTTGACTAAAACCCTGCACAGACCTAGGGTACAATGTACCTTGAAGAGGATTTTGACAGCTATATATGGGATAAATACAGTAATGAAAATCTTGGTCATGGTAGGACACTGGAAAGAACTGAAAATTTTCAAATTTGGTTTAAACATATATATTTACAAATACATTTTAAGTCATTTTTCCATAGTCAGTTCAAATCATCTTTTTAATAAAATCTAGTGTTCCTATTACCAAGAAAAACAAAAATTTGTCACTTTGTCTCTTAATACTTACATGAATTACTTAAAAAATGTAATGACTCCAGAAATATCACATAGTAACAATTCTCAAATTCATAGATAAACATTTGAAACCCAGTTGTTTTAGGATTCCCTACACATAAAACCATTAGGAAGATGAATGTATTCTTTAATGAGCTGAAGTATTATTGAGAAAACCATGTTTATGAAATCTCCAAAGTCTAGGAATTAGGAGAAATGGTTTGAAAATCACCACTTAGGTTTGCGTTGTCTGCCTGTAATTCATTCTTCAGATCTGGATTTGTCATTCAACTTCCAAACACTATAAAATTAATTTGGACAAAAATTTGCTAAAAGAGAAGATAACCTTAATTACTTTGTAAAGATCTCTCCAATGAAGCAGATATCTGCTAAACCAGATAATATGATTAATTTATAATTAAACTACGGAGCTGCAGAACTTCATGTAATATTTTTTAAAATGAATACAGAAGTCAGCTTCATGGAAGCAGAGCTGAAAGTAACAAAAATATCTGTGCATTAGTGACATGTAGCTCCTCTGTGAGCAGGTCACGGGAAGAACTACTAAAAATGGGTGGGAAATAAAGGGGCACGTCCTTCTGGTTTCAAGGAATCCCTGACGGTCTCTCTTTCGTCTGAAACAGCTGTGTACACAGGGCGTGGCCCAGTGAAGGATGTGTTCTCCACCACCAACAGAATGGCCGTACTTTTTGTCACAGACAACTCAATTGCGGGAAGTGGATTTAAAGCCAACTTTACCAGTGGCTACAACTTGGGGATGCCAGGTAGGCAAAATCGCGCATCTCCTCAGAACTTTTGGAGGAAAATAAGAAAATATAAAAATCAACAGGGTTTTAAGGCCTACATTTTAATTTTGATGTTTGCTCTCTCTGTTTTTATTTTTTATTTTTTTTTATTTTATTTTTTTTGCTATTTGGAGACAGGGTCTTGCTTTGTAGTTCAGGCTGGCCCTGAGCTCACTATGGTGCCCAGGCAAGCCGCCGTGAACTCAGCAATCCTCCTGTCTCTGCCTCCCGAGTGCTGGGATTACAGGCGTGAGCCACCACGCCCAGCATTTCTCTGTTTTTATTTTTCATCTTGAAGATTTTCTCCTTCATTCCTTTCAGTCTCTGACCACTACCTGTGTTTGTTTAAAGTAGAAACGCACAGCATTTTCCTGCAAATCTACCTGCGTTTCTCTGTGTTGTAAACAGCCCTGACTGTTTGTCCCTGAAGGGGGCCAGTTGCAAGTTAAAAGTGGACTGACTGGCCCGGTCTGAAAGGACTGTCTCGTTTGCCCTTTGCCAAGATCACATTCGGAGAACAGCAGGGAGACGTGCGCAGGAGCTGCTGGAACGCAACAGAATTTAATTGAAAAATTAAACATCATTAACTTATAACAACCAGTGTGCAGCATCTACAGTGAAGGAATTTAATGCTGACACCCACTGATATGCACAACCTCTTATCTTAAGATATATATGAAGACACATATGAATATATATGAACATATATACATGCATGTGAGCAAATATATGAATATATATACATATACATTAACATTTATAAAAATTGCAAACATTTAATGTGTGTGAGCATGTGTGTATGCAAGTGAATGGATATAGAGACATATATGGATCTGTTTATATATGTCAATATTCATGTATAAAAGATGTGATATAACTGTTGGCATTTAATAATCTATCATTTTTATAACTATATCTACTTAGGCTATGATTTTCTTTATACTACCGCCCCACCACTCAGCGCTCCTTTCCAGTGCAGACACGTGAGAAAGGAAAAAACATGTTATCTCCTCCATCTGTCTCTCTTTCCTCAGAAAACTGTTCCCTGCTTGTCTTTCACTAAAACGCGTGTCTAGAAGAGGAACGCTTGCATGACTCCTTCCGGTGAGGGCTATTATCGAGTCCCAAACCTTGCTGGCCGAGGAAAGATTGGGTGTATGTATTCCTCCGCTCAGTGGCCCAGATCGTTTCCTATCCCAGGAAGTTATTTGCTGACTAAGGCAATTGACCTCTGGACCACTTCTGGGGCCATTAACATATCAGTTGGGACACTTAATTTAGTGGGGATGAGCTGTAACCCAATCGGATAATCTGAGCTGGATTTTGTGATCAGTTCTCTTGACTGAGCAGGTTCTTCTGATTTACAAGCCATGACATATATCAAATAAAATAATCAATTAGTGAAGTAAATAAAAATATTGAAACCTATAGGGAAACATGGAGTATAAAAAATAGACTCAGACTTACAGGAAATCAAATTTGTATTGAAATAGAGATTATGAAAAATGACATGGCTCTCTTAATTAGTAAAGAAAACATACACTTACAAAAATATCATTAACCAATCATTTATTTAAATATTATTAACTCAGAAGAAAATTAAATCAGTGCTTTGAAAATATTGATCAAGATAATTGTGAGACTGACATTCTGCATTTAGTCAGTAATCCTATCCCTTATAATTTTGTTACTACTTGTGATTATAGTATGATAACTTTGTTTGCCTGTCAATATTATATGTACTTTCAATTTGTCTCTTGGAGACGTGCTGATTATCTTCACTTAAATTTAATTTAACACTAAATTCTACTTATGTTAGACTTTTTTTTTTATTTTACTTTGAAAATGGACCTAGGTGATGGACACAAGTGAGAAAATTTGAGTAATCAGTGACTTTAAGAAAGAACATACTCTGGATGTGTATTATTTAATAAAAACTAACTTGTGTTTATTGTTTTACAGAAAACATAAAGTAAAAGCTTTGGGTAACAGAAAAAAGCATGCAATGTTTTTATCATTTTATGAGTGAAATTATAATTCTGACTTTTAGTATATTTTTTTACCTCCTGCTTAATATATTTTTTAACCTTTTTTTTAGACCAATCCTTGCCTAATATCTCTTCCCACAAGTGATGTTATAGTGCAGTATCTTTGCAGAGCCATTTTTAACAGAGCAATTCCTCTGCCATAAACAGATTAAGGTCTCGAATATGACTAGCAATGTTCATAAAAACAAGCTATGTAATTTTCTGGTCAACTGTATTGCTATTCAAAAAATCCGGTTCCAAATGCCTACATTTCCACAAAAGTTACTACAGTGATATATGAAATAAAAGGCAAAACAACAAAGAAATGGAAAAATATGAGGATCTCTAATGAGCACAGAGGAAAGAACATCAACCTAGAATATGAAAACAATAGACTTTTGCAAAGGAAAAGTAAAAATTAGCAGTTAATGGTACAATGGAGAAAACTATACTTTCTGGATCTTATTAAAATTAACAAAAATTTATGAACTCTTCCTGTCTTTGTCAAAGTATTATTAACTAGGAACTGATGTTAAAACATATCCTACTTAAGGTTTTAAATTTCAAGGGAATACTTTTGCAGATTCTTAACTGAATGAATATAATTACTCTTCAGAGACACTGAAACTTGAGCTGTGTTTTTAATGTTGAGAGGTTAAGAACAGTGGTAATTCTAAGTTCTCTAAGAGACATTCTGTATTAAAATATATAAGTATCCATATTATCTATTTGAATCTAGTAGAATTATATGCTTAGTTCTGTAAAGTAATACACAATAAAGCAAACAAGTATGTGATACCTGTTCCAGAAGAGCAGTCCTTCCAAACTTTTTTCAAGAACACTGTTATGAAAGGAACTTTGTAAAAAGTATTATTTTTTAAGTGTACATGAATATTAAAACTGACAGAACCAATTGAGGTAAAACTACATTCTAACCAATAAAGAATGGAATTACTCATACATCAAACCAACTTAAATAATTATAGGGAACTCTGCCATGTGTAAAAGTGAAATTATTTTGAAACAAAACTTTAGTAAAGTAATAGGAGTTTGATTTCAAATTTTAAAAACAAGGATTAATGTGAGCACAGAACCAATTGTGAAAAAGAAGACAGAAACAGTTCTCCTTGATGGTATGACAGTTACTCTTTCTATCAAGTTGTGTTTAAAAAATAAATGCAATATTAATGATTATGAAAATAATACAAATACTTTCTATTCAAGAAAAAACCCTGAACTAGTCTCTTGTTCTCAGCTCAAAAGAGATGATGCAGGCCTTTATATAAATTTACCCTATATGTAGCCTTCGTCACTGTTATCTTATTTGTGAAATATATTATCTTTGAAAGAAATATTTTTTGGAGCTAGAATGGAAGCCTCCAGCCCCTCGCTGTCTGATGACCTTGCCGGAGGCGTCTCCCCACCCCCGCCCCCGCCGAGCTGCCAGGGGCGCTGCTGGGGGGGGGCGGGAAACGCGATGGCTGTTGCCACCCACACTCTCGCTCCATTGCATTCGTTTCCCCTCCCCCTACAGTTGAAATGCAACTATAGAAAAAATAATTGGTTGTATAAGACGATCGAGTTGGAAGTGGGCAGGCAGACTGGACCCACAAATGCATTTATATGCTGTTCAGCTTTAGAGGCCATTTTAGAAACAAACATGTATTACAAGTTGTTTTGAGGATTTAGATGCATTACTTATTTCCCAAGTTATTTTAGGGATACCTTGCAAGACTTTCGACTGAATTATAGCACGATCGTATAATATGTTTTGCATGTCTTTTATCTTTTTAAAAACATCTCCACTTACATTAAACTAGAGTATCTATAATATTTGCTTCATTAAGATAAGTCTCCTATAAATGTACACTCATTGCTCTTTTCTGCTATTCAGAGTCTTAATACGGAGCTCAGCAGTGCATATCAGGCAACTTGGAAGTGGCAGCTGATTACATTTAGGACTTTACAGCCCTCCCAAGCTACGGCGAGGTGCCTGAGAGACCAATTTAGTTCAGTTTAAAACCAGGCATATGTTGACTAAATGAGGTAGGGCTATTGGCGACTTCATCAAAAGAGAACTGGGAAATTCAATTCTTAGCAATATTAGCAATATTTCTTTTTTACTTTCTCACCATGGGCATAAAACTATCAGAAATAATATTTCAAAGTCCAAGAGGATTGAACTGTTGGCTTAGAGGCTTCTTAATGAAGCTATACTATTATATGTTGCAAAGAATCAAAATCAATTTTCTGAATATAAGGAAAAATTTTGAAATAGCCCATTCACATTGCTCCTCAGGCTTTATAATTTCTACTTATTTCAGCAACAGTTGGTCATTCTGCCTCATTAATCATTTTTCATCCAATTCATTCAGCCTTAAGAATCAAATTATTTTATCTGGAATAATAATAGCTTTGGCTAAAACACAAACTTGAGCCATATTTTTTTAGAAAGTGATATGTTTTCTTTCAAATTTTTTACTAGGAAGATGTCTAACTTTATTAGTATCTAACAAATTCATGCTTTTCCAATTAAAAATAGAGGAGCTGGTTGGCCATGAGTGATTATTCTAGAAAAAAGAGAAAAATTATCAATAAACTCATATAAAATTAAATTATTGTCATTGAAAACTAATTTTTTCATGGTGATTTTAATAAGCTAAGAACATCTAATGAGATAATTTAAAAATAACTACTGATGACTAATATTTTATTAAGATATTTGATTACGGGTATGGAACTAGTGATACTAACTTTTAAAAAGAAATATATGTCAAACATGTATTTTGGATAAGATTATATTTATGTAGACATTTGTATGTGGTTTTGTTTCATGTTTTCTAAAGAAAAATTAATATTAGAAGGCTAAAATATACCTTCAAGTGATATTGACAGCCTGTAGAGGATAAAATTGTCTTTGCCCATATTCCATCTCAGTAATCTAGTTAAAAAATGTGTTATAAAACAAATTGATAATTATATTTGCAAAATCCTCCTTAATATCATTATATTTTGAGACATGTAATCTACTTTTCTCACAGTATAAAAGTTTACAGAAAAAATCAACCATGGCTTTCTAAAAATATTTTATTAATGTAAATTAAATTTGGGTTGAAACAACATAAATTTTCTAAGTTTAAAATACACACATAGTTCTATTTAGTGCTGTAAGATTACCAGAATAAAGGATTAGATATATTTTCTTATTTATCTGCTTACATGAATGGAAAAGTAGGATAGTTTGTACATAAAAATAAAAGTATCAGTCAAAACAAGCATTTTTAGATGTTACTATGTTTAGTGTTAAGAATATCTGTTGAGCACTTACAGCATACATATTGGTAATCTAAACTATATATTTTAATTTCCACTTATATACATAAGACAAAAGCAGGACTTATTCTCATTTGACAATTAAGAAAACAGAGTCTCACAAAGATGAATCTACTGGATTAACTAAAAACATTAAGAGAAATTGACTAAAATTTACATCATATGATTAACCACTATAGAAATTTAAATGTGTAAAATGTATTATATAATTAATTCATACTGTATTTTGTTTTCAAATCACTAAAATTAGCATTAACCAATTGCTTTAAATTTAACAATTTATTTGTTAAAGTCAGATTTTTATAAAATGTTTGATATTGTGTCAGCTCTACTATTAACACTCATGTACATTTTTCTAATGGTTTAATACGTAATATATATATTACTTTAGTTAATTTTAAAATACCTGTTGGTTTCCTATTCTGTGCCACTTTATAAGCTCCACTGATGCAACGATACACAACTGACAAGTTGGGTAACACACAGTGTGTATTGCACGTTCTGTAATGAATAGTGCTTGAGTACAGAATAAAGAAATCTGCCTCCATCAACTTTATTTTAAATCTCCCTTTTTTATCCCTTGATATTTCACACTAATCTGGTCACTCTTCCAGTCACTTCAATATTACATTATCTTAATCAGTAACTGAGGCTTAATTTTAAATAAAACACATAGTCAAGGGTAGCTTCAAAACTCGCATATCATTTAATTAAACCTGTTCATACCTATCCAATTAAGGCAGAAACATTGGTTGAATAATTTAAATTAGAGGACGGTGGAATAATGTATTTTCTCATCCTCTGTTTTCTACTCCTTCCATTTCACCAGAGCGTCAGTGTTGAAAGATAGTCACTGGACCAGTTTTGATTATTTTTTGTTGCTGTTTTATAAAAGTAATATAGTAAAATTTAATACTTAAAACAGAAGTAATTCCTTTAACGTACCATTACATTTTGTCATCATAAATTAGCCATGGAAATTATTAAACTTGCTTCAAATATCCACACAACTTGAATTGTGACACTTGACACCAATAAAGCAAGTTTTCTCTGTCCCTTATATACGTTAAGTTCTTCTCCTTAAACGGTGCATGTAAGGCACTGACTATTTCGGGCAGGCCTGTTTCTGTACAACTCACCCTCCGTGAACAGCCATCAAGTCCTTCCACATCTACTTCCACAAAGTTCCTTCTTAGTCCAACTTCTTCATTTTCTTTCTGTTTTTCCAATGAGACAAGCACATTCCTGGTCCCTCCCACACTGCTTTACTGTCCCAGAGCTCCATCTTCAGCTGCACTGAGGGCTTTCCATTTACTAGTGATTTCCCTTCCCTATCTGACCATGCTTTCACCGAACCCACTCTTTCTAACCCAATCTAACTTTGTTTCCACCAAAAGGCAACACCCACCTTTCAATGTAACCAGTGTGTGAAGGTGTCACTTGGGTGATGATGCTTGTGTAACACTCTGGCGGTTGTCATTTGTATGCTATTTTGGAGTGAAGGAGTTTGTTAAGCAGATGCTAACAGATTATGATATATATAGAGAGAGATAGATATCTATATGTATATCTATCTACCTATATCTACCTATATCTATATCTAGAGATAGATGATAGATAGATAGATAGATAGATAGATAGATAGATAGATAGATAGATAGATAGATGATAGATAGATGATAGATAGATAGATAGATAGATAGATAGATAGATAGATAGATAGATAGATAGATAGATAGATCCCAAACCTCTCAGCCACCTCTGAGAATGTGTCCAAACACTTCTGCAAAGCAGACACTTGAGGTTTCATCTACTTTTTTTTATCCACGAGTCCTGCTTTGACACTATTTCTGGAAATTCTGAGCAGCACAGCACACAGTGTATTCACTGGTAAAGCTCACTCCACTGTAGGCTGCGGCTGAGTGAGGATGTTTAAAGGGATCGCAGTGGAAAAGTGTGCATGAAATCCCCCATTCATACTTTATTTATCTTCTACAAGACACATTTTTCCCCCACAGAGCCCTGCAAGGAAGACGAATTTCAATGTAAAGATGGAGAATGTGTCCCACTGCTGAGCCTGTGTGATGGGTACCCGCACTGTCAGGATGGCTCGGATGAAACACATTGCGGTATGCCTTATTTTTTACAAAAATACTTCTGTCACTTCAGCCTCAACAAATCTGTGACACAAAGATGACGTGTGTTTATAATAATACATTTTGGTACTTTGAATGTGAACATCTCAGTGATCTCAGCAATTTTGTACTGTTCTGGTTAGAAGAGTTAACGATCGGGCTGTGAGTTGTGTTTGTTTGTTTCTTTGCTTCTTTAGAATTGCTATGTTTAATAAGTGTAAGTTCAGGAAAACCAACACTTATAACGCAAATGTAAACAACCACAGCAAACACTAGCTCAGACCAAGAGCTGTGGCACCACTGATACCAACTCTGCGCTGTGGCACCTGCTGCTTATTTAGAACTGACTACCCTAGACTTGGTCATTTCTTTCTCGGTTCTTCAAACTTTTCTGTTGCTTCTTCCTCGCTGGGAGTTTCGTTCTAGTCTTCCTTCCTGATTCTAACAACATGGCACGTATATTATTTTGTGTCTCATTTCTATTCCTAAGAAAATGTCCAGTCTTACAGATGATATGTGTCATGCACTGTAATTGAATGTTGCAAAACAATTCCAAATAGAATTAGCTTTATTTTGTCCATGAAGAAACTACATTTGGGGGAGCTAGATGACTGCCAAAGATTACACACCTAGTAAGCGCTAAAGGTGTATTTTGAAATGCTAATTCTAGCCAGTGACCTAAATCTTTTCATAAAAAGGCTAAAAGGTAAACAGCAATCATAATATGGTGAGTGCAGGTAACTAGACTACTAGTGCTGATCTTTTCCTTGCTTGACAATTTAACTTATTTTGCTACATTCCCTACGTAGTGACAAATAAGCTCAGCATTCCATCACGAATGTTTGTAAAATAGTGGGAAAACCTAATATCAAAAAAGACTATCTAAAGAAATAAGTAACAATACATGCCTAACATTTCTGAACTTGTTAAGTCTTCCTTCTGCTGTGGGCTAAATGTATGTACTATGTTCTTTACAAGTAACTTTATTTTCTGTTTATTTGCTGTGTTGGTGTGGAATGAATTGGTATATCTCGGCCTTTGGTATTGCTACAGATATATGAAAGATTGAAATTAAATTTACCGAATTAACGTTTTTCAACTTATGTATTCCAACACAATCTTAAGGAAAACTATAGTGACTATATTAAAAGTGTGAAGAACATTGCTTTTGTTTAAAGATTATCCTTTACACCTATTAGCTTAAAGTCAAAATGACCCTGTGAGCTAATGTCTTTAGTGCATCTGTCTATGTGTCAGCTACTTCTTAAATTATTATTCTAAATTTAAAATTATCTACCTATAAATATATATATATATATGGGGTGTAGCGATGGTATGATACACATATACAGTGTGGAATGGTTAAATCAAATATGTGCTGATAAATTCAAATATTTATCATTCTGTGGCGAAATTTATTTATTTAACAAGTTTAAAATATACAGTGCTTGATAGTATCACTAATTAGCAAGACCATGTTGTCCAACGGATGAACTGTTTTTGCCCTTTGACTAAGTTCTCGCCCTCCCCACCCCCACACCGTTCTCCGCACTGTTCTATCCTGTTCTTGCTTCTTTAGTGGGACTTTTCAATGGCAGCACACACAGCAGTGGACTAGTGCAGTTCAGAATCCAGAGCGTTTGGCATATGGCCTGTGCTGACAACTGGACCACACAGATTGCAAATGAAGTCTGCCAGTCACTGGGTTTAGGGTAAGTAATTCTACTCAGCTTTCTTTTAAAAAATTTTCAGGGTTTTTTTTTTACAGTTTCTATTTTCATAGTACATGTTTGTGGTTCATAATTATTACATTCCTCATAAGAAGTTGGAACATAATTTATCATAATTCTTTATGCATTTCCTTCCCCATGTCCTTTATCTCTCCCCTTCCAGCTCTTGGTTTCCTTACAATTTGCAAAAGAAATTATTTTAGATGGTGTCAAATTGGCCTCACTTAAAATACATAAAAAGTACAGATTTAGAAATACACATGAAGAAAAAGAGGAAAACAAGTCAGGATTAACTTTACCCTCAAGTCACTATGCTAACATTTTTATAAATATTATTGTTATGGTTAATACCTAGATGACCCTGAAGTCTCATGTGTTCATAGATGGGGTTTTGGGGAGGTGATTGTATCATGAGGGTTGAGATACTCATCAGTGGATTAGTCCTCCGATAAGTTTATACTAAGTGTGCTGCTGGGAGGTGAAACAGGTGGAGGGGCGAGTCGGGGGGTGAGGCCTGGAAGAGCCTATCTCGCTGCTCTCTCTCGAGCCCTCTCTGCTTGAAACCATGCCCTGGGCTCTTCAGTCTCTGCCATGCTCCTCTGCCCTGCAGCCAGCCAACTATGGTCTGAAACCTCTACAAACTGTGAGTTGAAATAAATCTTTCCTCCTTTACCTTTGAGTAGCAGGTATTTTTTCTCAGCAACTAAGACAATAGATAAATTTCAAGTAAAGTGCTGAGTGAGTAGCCTTGATTCCAGTTTCCTACTTTAACAATGATTTTAGTTCAATAACCAGCTAGAAAAGTGACATCCCAGAAATTTTTTTGCTTCTACAGTCAATGCTAAAGAGCTCTTTCTACACTGTATTTGTACAGAGCAAGCTAAGAAGATAGGTAACTTTACCTTGTTTCCAAATTCTACACCAGAATGTTCTGGATAACTGGACTTTCACTGCCAAGAATCCTGTGCTCCAATTCACCACCTTCCTAAACATCACCTATGACTATAAATATAGCAGCTTTTTCCATTATGGTTTGTACATATGTACTGAACCGCTTCCTGTGGCATGCATACGTGATTGTTTGATGAGTGATTTATTTAGAAAGAAAGGTTACAGTCCTCAATATCTTTGATAAAATTTTTAAATGAATTTGAATAAAATATGTCGGATGGCCCCTAATCGTGTTTCTACAATTGAAAGACAAAATAGGACATATGTTTTGTCATGTTAATGGTATATAATATAAACATACTAGTTTGATTACTCATGAACCAGAAATAGAAATACTCGAGGTGATATTGTGTTTGGCCCATGAATAATTAAGAGATGATTTTTGCTTTAAATGATTACGTGGGGGGGGAAGATGAATATGGAGTTTTATGTGATAAATACAATGTGCTACAAGAGAAGCTCACTCAGTTTGAGCATATCAGAATTTCAGAAAATGGCCCAAGTTAAGTTTACCAAAGTCAATTCCACTATTTATTTGCATGCTTTTCTTTCAGCCAGTCAGATTTTACTCTGTAGTTTACAGACCTATTTCCTGTGAATCATTGTTCCAACTGGAGTTGGGACAAAGAACTAGATTTTTTAGTATGCGTGGAACAAGTAGTATACCCCACTGCTCTCTATACAATATTTTTGGTCAAGGTCAAGCATTTGCTAAATTCTGAAATAAGTCAAGTAATTTGTGCAAAGACTTTAATGATTGGCCCTCTGCTTACTTATTAAATAATCTCCATGGTGCTCTAAAAATTGAAAGAAAGTTAGTGGCTTAATGAGAATTCGTCTAGACTGGTACATAGCAATGGAGGGAAACTTATAGAGTCAAGATGTTGTGCATTTGTTACAGTGGAAAGTAGTTCAGGAGTCAATTTATTAAAAAAGCCTTGTAGTCTCTCAAGGTTATTTATTCAGATGGAATATGAAACAGTTCTCCACAGATTCCAGTAAATCAGAAGAGGCAGATTTCATCATCCTTTATTTTTTTGTATTAAACATTTTAATTTTCTGCCATTTATAGAGTGCAGGTAAAAAGCATTTTAGCATTTTATATCTTTCATGAAAATATGAAAGGAAGTATTTTATACTAACGCAGGAATAAATGTTAAAGAAATTTAGAGTATTGATTTTTAAATGATAATCTAGGAATGGCCATTACACTGTTGCTAACCTGATGTATGATGAATGATGTAGTTGAGCTGCCTTGCTAAGGCATTAAAAACTAGAAGTTATCAGCTTTGTAAAACTTAAAAATTTAAGAAGTATTTAAAAAGTAAAAACGGGGGCCGGGGCTCAGAGGTTCTGGTGCCTGCCTCACAAGCTCAAGGTCCTAAATTTGACCCCCAGTAACCACATACAATGCTGGGTGTGGTGGCTCACACCCACCAGCCATCAATACCACATACCACAGTGGTGTGGTGGCTCATGCCTGTCATCCCAGCACTTGGGAGGCAGAGACAGGAGGATTGCTGAGTTCGAGGCTTGCCTGGCCTACATAGTGAGCTCAGTGTCAGCCTGAACTACAAAGTGAGACCCTGTCTTAAAAAAAAAAAAAGTAAAAATGGACAACTAAAATTTCTAGTAAGAATTTTATGAGGACTTGGTGTTAGTTTTTAAATCTCCTAATTGTCCTATATAAGAAATCTTCATTTTAAAATTAGGAACATTAATTTAATGATCTTGAGTACAAACTGGAATAATAAATATGTTTATTTCAGTGGCCTTTGATGGTAGAATTGTTTTGCAATATTGATAGAAGGGATTTAAATGTTTCTGAAGTCTTTAAAATAAATATAGCATAATTATATAAATTCTTATGGACACACTATGACTAATGCATTTTCACAATTTAGCGTTGGGTCGAGGGAGACAAAATAAAACCAGCTCAGGAATTTAATCAACAACAGAGTTCCTATTCCTGCCTATGATATCTATCAGTGCTCCCCAAAATTTTATTATGTAGGAAAAATCTTATTATAACTTAGCACACAAAAACAGTAATGACAAGACATGGGAAATTGTAGGAAAAAATGTAACTATTATCTTTGACTTTAAATGGCTCCTTCCTGTTCGCTCACTTTATACAGAAACAAATATATATTCTTTTTCTACTTTTAGTTTACAACTTCAGCATCAATGACACTTTTTGCTTTATTCTTAGGCCCATTACTATGGTGCAGCTGGATGGGAGAAGCTGTGGGCAAGTTAGTTGAAAAATTGATTTTTGCCGGGCGTGGTGGCTCACGCCTGTAATCCCAGCACTAGGGAGGCAGAGGCAGGAGGATTGTTGAGTTCAAGGCTTGCCTGGGCTATATAGTGAGCTCAGGGCCAGCCTGAACTACAAAGTGATACCGTCTCAAAAAAAAAATTGATTTTTTACTGGATTTAAGTTGCCTTAATTAAAAAGCATATCATTTACCTAAAGTGCAAATTACAACTCTGTTTTCTTTCCTGTTTTAAAACTTAAAATCCATTAATAAAAGTAACCCAGGACCGGGCTGGAGATTTGGCTCAGTGGTTCCGACGCCTGCCTCACGGGCGCTGGGTCCTGAGTTCAATCCAGGTAACCATATACAATGCTGGGTGTGGTGACTCACGCCCACCAGCAATCGAGACCACATACCACAGGGCTGGGCATAGTGGCTCACACCTGTAATCCCAGCACTCAGGAGGCAGAGGCAGGAGGATTGCTGAGTTCAAGGCTTACATGGGCTACATCGTGAGCTCAGGGCCAGCCTGAACTATGGGGCGAGACCCTGTCTCAAAAAAATAATAATAACAACCCAGGACCTAAAGATAACAAGTTGTAATAGCTTCATAACTTTCTAAAGTTAGCCCCTGGTGGGTTTGTTGTCTATCAAGGCTTGAGAAAATGCAGTTGTTCCCAGATTAAGTCTACTGTGGGCAAGACAGACAGCAAGTACACCCCCAACGTGCAATCCAGGAACTGCATCAACTCCTTGATGTATCAACTGGTTAAATATTAGAACCTCTGTGCTCAGTCTCAGACTCTGGGATCCAAGGTATTCTAGTCAGTGCTTTTCTTTCTTTTTTTAAAATTGATTTTATTGGCACATTTTGTACATACATTATGATCACGTTTAACATTGAGAATTCGTACCTGTACATGACACATTATCATTTTTTCCCATTCCCCTTCTCTCCCTAAAACTCTCTCCCATGTACATAAACTTTGTTTCCTTTTTGTACTATCAAATATTTTCTTTCCTTTCCCCTTCCCCTTTTCCTTTGGGACATTTTCTTCCTATTTCATAATACCTACCATACACTTTCCAATGTGTGTTTTTAAGGCCAAATTAGTAGTATTTCTAAGATGCATAGTCTAAATATCATAGTCAAACCTACTAAATAAAAAAAAAATAACCAGAGTAGGACTCAGAAAGTTGTAATTTGATAAATCCTTCTGGTGGTTCTGATGCTAAAGTTTGAGAACCACTGTTTTGGGTAGTTGTCTTAACCTTCTCTTATGTATTATGGACATTCTGATGCCCGCCAACTGGAGACTGGATAAAGAAGATTGGTTGTTTTAAATTTAATTCTTTATTGGTACATTTTATATACATCTCACAATCACACACAACATGGGAGAATTGGTACCAGTATATGACACAAGTTAATTCTCATTTTTACCCACATCCCTACCCACCCATACCTCCCTAGCCCCTATATACATGCTTTTTTATTTTCTTTCAGAATCATATTTATTCCTTCCCCTCATTACGTTCCCACACCAAATTTCCTTTGGAAATTTCCCATTCTACAAAAACTGTCACACTTTCTAAAGGTCATTTACATCTACAGGTGCTCATATCAAAGAAGATGTGGTTTTTTAGTTTGAGTCATTTATGTGCAAATGGACACAACTTGAGGACACACTAATAAGTGAAATAAATATGTCACAGATATGTAAATACAGACATGTATCTATGTAAATGCAGATATGTAAATACACAGATAAATACAGATATGTATCTTTATGTAAATACAGACATGTATCTTTTGTCTGGTATAAGAGCCTGTAGATGTAAATGAGTCCTAGACTGTATGATAGGTTTTGTGAAATAGGAAATATTCAAAGGGAACATGGTAGGGAAATATAATGAGAGGAAAGATAAATATGATTTGCAGAGAAAAAAAAGAACATGTATGTATGAGGTGGTGGGTTGTGGGGTGGTTTGGGCTATGGTAAAAATGAGAATTAACCTCTGTCGTATACTGGTACAAATTTCCCAATGTTGAGTGTGATTATGAGTTGTATATAAAATGCACCAATAAATAATTCAGTTTAAAAACAGATAACTTTTCTATCAGCTGAGGTCAGACAAACCAAAGTCAGTTACACTCACCCATTTGCTAAGAGCTATCACAGAGCTAGGAAAGTGCTGAGTGTGTTTCTGTAAAGCGGTAAATGACTGAGCAAGTGTAGTTGAAGTGTGTCCAGTTCACTCGGGGTTCTTACCGAACTGCTCACATGCTCAGTGCTTCCTCTCTAAATCCCTTCCACCCACAGTTTCTCTGCCTAGAACACTGATCTTCCCTGATTCTGTTCTGTCACATCAACCCCCTTTTCTTCCCTCCAACCTAACAAGAAATGTCCGTCCTTCTCTGGAAGCTTCTTTAAATCAGTCCCCACTGGGCTCTTCGTTGTTTACATTTTTAGGGGCCGGAAATGAGCTACAGTACCCGGCTGTGGTGTCCGCGGTGGGCGTTATTAGTCTTTTTAGCTTTGGTATCTCCAAAGATTTAAAACGCCGTTGCCTAAACTCCTGCTTCAAGGAAGCATTTTTATCATAGCAACCATTCTGAGGAACGAGGCAAAAGTGAAGGCGCATGAGCAGGGCCTGAGAAGAGAGAGGAAGACTTAACACCGTACAAGTAGCCCCGGATATCCTTTTTTTCTACCTAGAATTAATAATCTACGGCTGTGTTTTTAAACTCCATCTAAGCTCAAAAATAATGGCTGTGTATGTACATGTACTTCCTTTCTCACGGGAAGTTTCCCTGCGCTGAGGAGGGACCTCTGAGGACACATAACCCATAAAAAGTGGTAATAAAGATTTAAAAATGCCTTTCGTGTGTCAACAGGTAACACTATAGTGTTCACGTGATACTCACTTCCTAATAATTCCAGGCTGCTATGTAAATGTTAGTGTCGTTACCTAAATCTGCACACCTTTCCAACATTTAGAAAATACTTTAGTTGTAACATTCTCAAGAGAAGCCCTCTAAAATTGAATGACTAGTTTTATTACAAGAAAGGAAAACTCGGGCCAGAGGATTAGCTCAGTGGTTCCGGCGCCTGCCCTGCAAGTGCAAGGTCCTGAGTTTGATCCCCGGAAACCACATACAATGCTGGGCGTGGAGACTCACGCCCACCAGCAATCAATACTACATACCACAGTGCCGGGCGTGGTGGTTCACGCCTGTAATCCCAGCACTGGGGAGGCAGAGACAGGAGGATTGCTGAGTTCAAGGCTTGCCTGGGATACATACTGAACTCAGGGTCAGCCTGAAGCACAAAACCAACACCCTATTTCAAATAATAATAATAATAATAATAATAATAATAATAATAATAATATTGATGATGGTGGTGATGGTGATGATAATAATAAAATAAAACACTGAATAAATTTTCATAAATTTTTTATATTCTGCCACTGTGAAGAGAAATTGAAAACTTGTGAATCAGAAAAGGGTGAGTTTAAATTGTAAGGATTTGGGGTGCCAGTGGTTCATTTCCACTCAAATTCCAAATTCTATACTACTATTGACACCTAAATCATTGTATGAATTAAATTCACCATATGTCAATATTTAATACAAAAATGCAATTGTGTTAGACTATTATAAAATTTTGGAAGAGTGTTTTGTTGACCAATTCTGAGTAATGCATGCAATATATATATATATATATATATATATATATATATATATATATATATATATATATATAT
>PVIC010037011.1:0-18284 GCA_004025085.1 Thryonomys swinderianus
TCATGTATAAATTACCCAGGGGAAGGCAATTTGTTGTAGCTGCCCAAATGGACTAGGATACGGGATACTTTAAAAAATAGATTGGACATGCAGAAGTTTCTTTATTTGAGTTCTGAGGTGTTTGGACTGACTATGCCTTTTTCTTTTTTTTTTTTTTGAAACAGGGTCTCACTTTTCAGTTCAGGCTGGCCTTGAACACACTGTGTAGCCCTAGATGGCCTCGAACTGGCTGATATCCTCCTGCCTCAATTTCCCGAGTGCTGGGTTTACAGGGGTGAGCCACCATGCCTGGCTAGACTGTGCTTTCCTTTTCCTAGTAAATCTTACTCTACTTAATGGAGATCCAAAGCTTTTCCAACTTCCCTAAGTTGTTATTGATTATTTGGTGTGCTTGAGTGCCAGCCAGTGTGTAAGGTGAATGGAAGATGCATGTATTGGGTGGTTTCCATGGAGACTTTGTGCAGGAGCCCTTTATCTGTTCATCTGTTGTCAGGGAAACATGTGGGGTCCGCCAAAATGAGTTGCTCTTGGAAGAGGCTTTGGCTCAAACTCTTTAAGATTCTAATAACCAAATTTACAGCACAGATTTTTCAAGATTCCTTTAAAGTTACATTAGTTTCTTTTGTTGTTGTTTAGAAATATTAACTAAGTTTTCTGTCCATATGTAGCAAATGTTGTATTTGGGCTTTAGGAAAAGAAAATAGGTTCAAAAACAGAGAAGCCAAAACCAGAGAACTGATGTCCATGTCATGTAACTCTGGCCCATGTTCTTTTTTTTGCTTTTTTTTTTTTTTTTTTTGAGACAGGGTCTCGCGTTGTTGTTCAGGCTGGCCCTGAGCTCACTATGGTGCCCAGGCAAGCCGCCGCGAACTCAGCAATCCTCCTGTCTCTGCCTCCCGAGTGCTGGGATGACAGGCGTGAGCCACCACGTCCGGCATTGTGGTATGCGGTGTTGCTTGTTGGTAGGCGTGTCTCCACGCCCAGCATTATATGTGGTTACTGGGATCGAACTCAGGACCTTGCGCTTGCGAGGCAGGCGCCGGAACCACTGAGCTAACCCTCTGGCCCTGGCCCATGTTCTTTACCATGACCTAGAGTCAGGTATCCAAGTGGCCTGACCTGTAGGAAACTGTTCCTTAGGGTGCTGAGTTTGCTGGTTCAGTACTGTTTATTTATTGCTTTTCATTAGCTGTTGCTGAATCAGTGTTGTTGGTGGTTAATGGAAATGGTGGGAGAGGACAGAGCTATTCTAATAAATGAGAATTCTGTAGATTGTTTCTATTTTGACACAATCTCCATTAAGCAGCAGGCATAATACTTTGTAGTGCTTTGCTCCTCTTCCCATAAGATCTAGAGTATATTTCCATATCCTTAGGATCTTGGTTGGGCTTGCAACTCAGTTTGGCCATAGAATACAGTAGAAGGGACTTTGTGCAGGGTTTTGCACCTAGGCATGAAGAAGCATTTCATTTTCTTGCTCCTTCGGGAATTTTGCCAGCAGGTGCAAAATCCTAGGGTGGGCTAGAAGAAGACAGACCAGATGGGGGAAAGTAGAGAAATCCAGCCAAGGCAGTAGCCAACTGTGGAGGCATAAATGAGCCCACTGAGATTAGTGGTCCTTGACTCTTGCCCAGCTGAACTCAGCTCAAATAGTTAAATGCCTGAATTTTGAACTAAATAAAATGCCACTTTAAGACACTTAAGTTTTGGGGTGGTTTGTTATGTAGCAGTAGATAATTGACATACCTGAGACTGGAAGATCTATGATGAAGATCTTTGACCTGTCCTTTCTAACGTAGCTCTGTTTGTAACAATTTCAGACAACTAATTTAAGGAGAAAAGGAGTTGATTGGCAGGATTTTCAGTAGCTCCATCCTTCTCCAAGAAAGCTGAGGAAGATCCTTGAAAAATGCACAAGTAGGTAGCAGCACTTCAGAACTACAGCCAGATCAGACCGCAGAATCAATCCAGGGAAGATGCTGGGACTGCAGTGACTGAACATGGGTACTTCCACCTGTCCCACCAGCTTTGCCTACCCTGGACTCAGTGTGCTGCTGCCTCTGGGACTAGGTGTTACTCCTGCTGTTGTGCCTCATTTGTTACTGAGTCAGATGCAGATGTGGGTGGTGTGTGGCTAAGCTTAGGTCCTGTGTCTGTGTCTTGATTGGGAAGAAATCAGGAAAGTGTCTGATATTTTTAGTTTATTTGGATGAAAGCAGGTGGAAATTTCATACACAGTGAAGTGTGACACTGATACTAGGCTGCCAAAAGAAAAATGGCAAATGCTCTTTAACTTCTATTATATACTCTGTTTTACTCAGTTGGTTATCTGTCATTCAGTTATAAAGCAAGCTTTATGGTTTGTTCTCCAGTTTTATTGAGAAAAAGTACTCAATTAGAGACTGTGCCCCTTACACCTAATCCCTCTCACAGATAAGTACTGATGGTCGTTTGGAAAACCAGGAAGTAGTGGGCCTGACTAGCATGTATTTTTGCCTGCCAGGGTACAAACACTAAGTGTCTTTCAGTTACTGGGCCCAAAGAGACTCTATTCATTGCCATAGCGTGACACGTCAGAGGACTGAATGAATGGTATCTGATTGAACCTAAGAAGGTGGCTAATTGCACAGTGAATTTGGTTTATGTGACATTTATAATATAAATTGTTAGAAAGATATTTCTATTTTTCAAAATTTCTCCAACTTTTCTGAACCCTGAAGTTCCTATTTGCAAAATCATCCATTTAGGATTGGTTTAGGTATTAGAAATTGATATTGTGAAATAGTAAATATTCAAAGGGTAATGGGGCTTAGGGGTAAGTAATGAAGAAAGAAAAAAATTGATGATAAAAAGAAAAGGGAACAATGCTTGCATATATAGGGGTGGGAAGGAGGTAGGGTAGGTAGGGGAGCAGAAAATGAGAATTAAATTGTGTCACATACTGGTACAAATTCTCAATGTGGAGTGTAATTGTTAAGTGTATATATGATGTACCAATGAAGTATACCAATAAAAAATTAAAAAATAGTACCTGTGAAGAAAAATTCACAATGCTTGACAAGTGTGTAGTAGGTGTTCAAAAAATGTTATCATCGTAACACTCTCCAGTCATGTTATAATCTCCCATTCAAGTTTTTTTTGTTTGTTTTGAAACAGGGTCTTGCTGTATCATTCACGATGGCCTTGAACTCAGGGCAATCCTCCTGTCTCAGCCTCCTAAGTGCTAGACATAAAGGTGTCCATCATGCCTCACTCCCCTCTTGTGGTAGTGGGGATTGAACTCAGGGCCTATGTGCTGAGTTAGATTCCCAGCCTTTTTTAGTTTTTAATTTTGAGACAGGGTCCCGCTATGATGCTAAATTGCTCAGCTTAGCTTGAACTTGTGGTCCTCTTGCCTCAGTCTACCAGAATGCTGGGATTACAGGCCTGAGTCACTATGCCTAGTCATTATAAATGCTTTGGGGAAGGGACTGCTCTTTCTGGTACTAAATGTCTCTTGTGAGATTCTAGACATGGCTTGCAACAATGAACTGTACTTGGGATGGAACATCTTAAAAGCAGCCGGGACCTGGATCTAGGCTCACCTGTTGCAGCAGGGCTGTACATTTAGGGCAATAGGTGAATCATATCAGGGTGGGCCATGGAAAGTCTCCCTAGATAGATGAAGCAGTATTGACAGGTGATTCATGGTAGGAGCAGAACACCTGCCAGTTTCCTAAGGATATCCTCCCTGGCAAGCACAGCTCAGTGGCATGGGATCTGAGAACAGGGCAGGCTTAAGGGTTTGGTTATGAGGGAGTGTCAGCAGGTAGTTGGGGGTGAGGTGCGGGATGAAGACAAATGAAATCAAAGTCAAACTTTAAAATGGTAGCCTGTAGAGAGGGGAGAAGATGGTTGAAAATAGTTGGCACACAGAACACAGATGTGGTCATGGAAACAAGTTCATCTGGTCAGGGTATTGTGGCCATTTAAGTCACAGTAGAACCAATAGCATGGAGTTCTTGGGGCATGGTTCTGGTCAGTTGGGCCAGAGTCACTTAAATCCATCTGGATTTGCCATAATGATGCAGAGGGCTGAGTGTGCTGGTTGTCACGAGACCTTGCAGTGAGGAGAACATTCGTGGGTAGGAGGAAGGTCTTTCTCTAGCTTTAGTGTTCTGGAGAAGGCCAGGCTCCTGAAGGAGAAGGCTATTGGAATGTCAGGGGGAAGTGAGGCATGTTTTAACAATTGATAGGGTCTTCACTGGGAACTTGAAAAGGAAATGAAATGAATGAAATTAGATTGCCTGCCTCAACAAAAATTGGGTGTTCCTGGTATTAAATTAGCTCTGTGCTAGATGGTTCCAGTCTATCCAGATTTGGGATCAAGAATGAGAACTCCAGTGATTGAATGGCTGAACTTCTACCCACCCACTCACCCATCCTCTTATCCACCCATCTGTCCACCCCCGCCTCCCATCCACCCACACACCCACCCACCCCTCCTCCTACCCACCCATCCAACCACACATCCATCCATCTATCCATCCATCCATCTATCCACCCACTCACCCACCAACCCACCCATCCATCCATCCACCCATCCATCCGTCTGACCATCCATCCATCCATCCATCCGTCCATCCGTCTATCCATCCATCCAGTTAGCATGTTGAAGATATGTGTGCAACGCTGGTGGTCTGCTTCTTGAAGAGTCCTGCTTTCTCTAGTCCTCGTAAAAGGCTGTTTTTTTTAAAAACGTGAATGTGTGTATACACATGCTTTATAAAATATTTTATGTAAAATATAAAATGGATTAAAAACAAACTCATAAAAATCCCAAATAACCTAAACCTATTATAAATTTACTTTTGAAAAGCTCTGAAAATATCACTAAACCAACTGTCTGCAAAGCTAATCCTTTGGCTAGTAAGATAAGTCTAAGTAGCCAGAACCAGTAAAAGCTTTATATAAGTCTGGCAGTGCATTTGTGTTCGTTCACCTGAGATTTTTCTGCTTCCAACTGTACAAAAAAAATTCTGTGATATGCAGAACTTTGGAACCTGGGCCAGAACCCTAAAACTAGTTTTCTTTTGTAATCTGAGCTGTAATTGCATTTTAATTCAGTTCATGGGTTGTCAAGACTGCTTGTGTGTATGTGTGTGTTTTCTTCATCTCATTGATTCTTGGCATTTAAGCCAGTGCCTGGCATCCAGTCTGCCTTCAGTCACGTTACTTCCTACAGTGGAATCTGTTGTTCCTTTCTTCTAAACCAGTGGGGAGGATGTTCTCTTTGTGCTGTGGTAGCTTGCTTCATCTCCTGTTTTCCCTTGGCTTACCAGTGAGCTGTTAGGTCCCCATTTCTTCCAGGCAGGTGCCAGCCCTGAGGAACTCCAGGCCCTGTGTGCTTGTATGTGTGCAGCCAGCTGGGCATTTTGGAAAGCTGTAGCAGCGGCTTGCCAGAGAAGCCATAAAAGTCATAAGAAATCATTGTTATCAAATGTCATCCCTACCTATAATCCTTCCTTATCCCCAAAAATAGGCACATGATAAAAGATGTGGAGCTCACTGGAGCAGGGCTTTGTACAGGAACCCGTACTCCCACTGCTGATGCATTTAGTGCCGATTCTCCCAGAAGTTATGCTAGCCCTCTGTCAGAGAAGAGAGAACATGCTCATAAGTCACAGGGAGAGCCACAGGAGCTAGCCTGAGTTGAGAGTTTCTTTGATTTCTCATTTCTTTTTTATTTATTTGAGACAGGGTCTCGCTTTATAGTTCAGGCTGGCCCTGAGCTCACTATGTAGCCCAGCCAAGCCTTGAACTCAGCAATCCTGTCTCTGCCTCCCGAGTGCTGGGATTACAGGTGTGAGCCACCATGCCCGGCACTGTGGTATGTGGTACTGATTGCTGGTGGGCATGAAACACCACACCCGGTATTGTTGTATGTGTTTACTGGGGATGGAACCAAAGACCTTGCGCTTCTTAGGCAGGTGCTAGAACCACTAAGCTAAATCTCTGGCCCACATCTCCGTGTTTTAATATGAAATGCACCCCTACCAAAGGCTGAATAAATTCAGAGTGTTGAGTGGCTATGCTTTCAGATGATCATAAAATGTTTTACTCATCTGAAATTCTGTTGTTATTCTGTCATCAAGCAGTTTCTCTGATCCTTTAGATGTTAAACAATTTATTTTTTTGAATAGTTGAGAGAATCATATAATTTCAATCTAGAGCTGTAAAACTCATTATGTAGGAGCCCTCCCGATGCCATGAAGAATTCAACCACAGTAGATATATTTAATTTATTCCATGAGCCTTCTGTGTTGGGATTCAAAAGATGGTTGCTATGGGGAGTGTAAAGATGATTTCAAAATGAAGCACTTGTCCTCAAGAGACTTACAACCATATAGGGGAATATAGCAGGTATGCTGAGAACCATAATACCAATTAGTAGTGGTAAGTGCGAGGTGGAGGTTCCTGCCACTATAGAGTTCTTTTTTCTTTTCTTTTCCTTTCTTTTCTCCTTCCTTCCTTTTTTCTTTCTTTTTTATTTTTATCTTATTGGTACATTTTAGACATATGTAATAATAACATTTATCATAGGGAATTTATTCCTGTACCTGATATATCTTGCTGCTTTTTTTCTCATTCCCATCTCTCCTTTAACCCCTTTTCTCTTTATCTACAAAAGCCTTGTTTTCATTTTTCCTTCCATTCTCTTTTTTCTTGTCCCATCCTTCCTTTCCTCCCTCCCTTCCTTGCTTTCCTTCTTATTTGAACATTTTCTTCCCATTTCCTAATATCTATTATGTTTTGGTCCTTATTACAGTTTCAGTTTCTCATGCTGGAGTAACCATTCGATATTTACACATGTGTCTCATTTCACCTAAGAGTATGTTCTCAAGGTGTATTCATTTATCTAGAAATGTCTCAAGCTTATCTTTGTTTATGGTAGCATAGTACTCCATTGTACATATTACAAAACCCCATCTTCTCTATTCAGGGCATTTGGGTTGTTTTCAAGATTTAGCTATTACAAACTGTGCTGCTATAAACATGAGAGTGCATATATCACCGTGGTGTGATGCTTTTAATACTTTTGGGAAGAGTTAAAGAAGACGAATAGCTGGGTTGAATGGAACCTCTAGTTTTAGTTTTTTTAGGACTCTCCACACTGATCTCCACAGTGGTTGCGCCAGTTTACATTCTCACCAGCAGTGGAGGAGGGTTCCTTTCTCTCCACAGCCCCACCAGCATTTGTAGTTTTTTGATTTTTTTGATAACAGCCATATTTTCTGGAATGAGATGGGATCTTAGTATTTTTTTTCATTTTCATCTCTCAAATGACCAGTGATATTGAACATGTTTTCATATGTTTACTTGCCATTTCTACTTCTTCATTTAAGAGATGTCTATTTATTATAGATGTCCATTTTTGGACTGGATCTTTAAACTTGGGGGAGTCTGATTGTTTTTAGTTTTTATGTATTCTAGATATTAGTTCTTTGTCTGAGGAACAACTGGCAAAACTTTTTCCCACATTGTGGGTTGTCTCTCCACTCTGTTGGTGCTTTGTTTTGCTGTATAGAAGCTTATTATTTTATTTTATTTTATTCTTTTTGGTACATCTTGTTTCTCATTTTTACCATCCCCTTGTCCTCCTTACAACCCCACACTCCCATATATGTAAACTTTGTTTTCATTTTTTTGTTTTTATCATCAAATGCTTTTCCTTCTTTAGTTTCCCCTGTCCTCTTTCCCTTTCCCCTTTGAACATCTTCTTCCTATTTTACAGTACCTACCATATATTCTGGACCTCATTTATACTTCCAGTTTCTCATAGTAGAGAAACAGTATGGTATTTACACATTTATGTCCTATAGTTCACTTATGAGCATGTCGTCAAGGTCCATCTATGAAGTATAAATGTCTCTAATTTATCATTCTTTATGACTAATACTCCTTTTTTTCTTTGGAGATAGGGTCTTGCTTTATAGTTCAGGCTGGCCCTGAGCTCACAGCCTTTGCCTCTTGAGTCCTGGGATTACAGGCATTGTGGTATGTGGTACCAGGGATCGAGGTCAGGACCTTGCACTTGCAAGACAGACTCCAGAGCCACTGAGCTAAATGCCCAACTTAATACTCCATTTTATAAAAAAAGCTACATCTTGCCGGGTGTGGTGGCTCATGCCTGTAATCCCAGCACTCGGGAGGCAGAGACAGGGGGATTGCTAAGTTCCAGGCTTGCCTGGACTACATGGTGAGCTCAGGGCCAACCTGAACTACAAAGCGAGACCCTGTCTCAAACGAAAAACAAAAAACAAACAAAAAACCACTACATCTTCTCTATCCAGTCTCAAGTTGATGGGCATCTGGTCTCTTCCCATGATTTACCTATTACAAACTGAGCTGCTGTAAACACAGGTGCATATATGTTGCTGTGTTATGATGCTATTAATTTGTTTGTGTATATACCCAGCAGGGAAATAGTAGAGTCAAATGGGACCTCTAATCATAGCTTTTTAACTTTTTTTTTTTTTTGAGACAGGGTCTCGCTCTGTAGTTCAGGCTGGCCCTGAGCTCACTTTGTAGCCCAGGCAAGCCTCGAACTCAGCAATCCTCCTGTCTCCACCTCCCGAGTGCTGGGATTACAGGCATGAGCCACCATGCCTGGCAGCTTTTTAACTTTTTAATATTGATTTATTGGTACATTTTACACATACAGTATGATTACATTCCACATTGAAAATCTGTACCTGTACATGACACATCTTGATTCTCATTTTTCCCCATTTGCCTGCCCTCCCTACAACCCCACCCACTATATGCATAAGCTTTGTTTCCTATTTTTTAAAATTGATTTTATTGGTACATTTTATGTTTACATTATGATCACATTTAACATTGAGAGTTTGTAGCAGTATAATCCTTGTTTTTTGTGGAATCTTCACACTGATCTCCATAGTGCTTGCACTGGTCTGCATTCCTGCCAACAGTGGAGAAGGGTTCCTTTCTCCCCACAGCTTCACCAACAAAATTTGTCGTTGGTTGCTTTCTTGCTAGCAGCCATTCTTTATGGAGAGAGATGGAATCTCAGTGTTGTTTTCATCTGCAACTCTCAAATGACCAGTGATGTCGAACATTTCTTCATATGTCTTTTGCTACTTTTACTTCTTCATCTGAAAAATGTCTTTTCATTTCAGATGGCCATTTTTGAATCTTAAATTTAGGGGGCTGATTTGTTTTAAAGTTCTTTATATATTCTAAACTGTAGTCTTCTGAGGAACAGCTGGTAAAATTTTCCCTCAACTTGTAGGTTGTCTTTTCATTCTGCTGGTGGTTTCTCTTGCTGTGAAGAAACTTTTTAATAAAATGAAATCCCAGTTGTTGATTCTTTGTGATATTTCCTTTGCAAGCAGGCATTCCTTTTCATAGAACATTTGCCTCCCAAATATCTTGTTGCTATCTAATCTGGGTGCTTCATACCAGTAGATAAACTGGAGACCAAGAGAGATCAGATGCCTTTCTCCTAGTCACCCAGCTAGATAGTGCTACCTTTGACAAAAGTAAATAATTTTTGTAGTTGTTGTTTTCTTTTGTGGAACTTGGAATTGAACTCAGGACTTTGCACTTCCCAGACAGCTGAGCTACTGAGCCTGGATCCAAAAGTAAATAGCTATTGCTTTGATCTGAGTTGGCAACTCAGAAGAAAGATCCCTATATTTATGAATTAAATCTGGGCTGGATGAGAGGACCCTCGAAGCCTCGTGCAGTTGAGCAGTTTATTTGGAAACTGCACTTAAAGCTAATGGGATGAGAATTGTTTTAGGGTATGTCTGTGACATTTCTTGCTGACATATTAGATTGTGTTTCCTTTTTACAGTAAACTTCCAAACTTCCTTCCATCTAATCCTTTTCTTTCTTTGATTGAGTCTGGACAGCTGCTCAGGTTTGCTTTAAATTTGAGCCTCCTGCCTCAGCCTCCCAAAGTGCTGGGATTATAGGCATAAACCACCATCCCTGACTTCTAATTTATTTTAATAGATAATGACATTCATATTATTCAAAATTCAAAAGGTACCAAATGACATACAGTAAGAATGTTTCTTTCTATATGCACTAATTATCCAGTTTTCTTCCCTGGAGGCAGCCAACAGCCAATTTTGTTACCTTCACTTCCAAAGATAGCATATGAACACATCAATCAGTGGAACTGCATTCAGCCCCCCTTTGAAAGAAACAGTACCTAGTCTGTCAGCTGCTGTGCACTTTGCTCTTTTCATTTTCACTATTTAACATAATCTTTCTAAATCTGTACGTAAAGAGCTTCCTTATTTCTTGTTAGCTGGTGATGTTTATGGCAAACAACTGAGTCTGCTGTTCATGGTTAAACCAGTAGAGTTTTAGGTAGCTCATGGAGTCTTCTAGAAAGCTGGAAGAACAGGCTGGCATCTAACTTGCCAGAAACAAGGCTTCAAGGTACACACACTGTAGTATTGAGTGGAATACTGTGCTGCTATTTCCAATGAACTATAGATTACAGGGATTTGACTTGACTGCAACTGCTTATATCTCCACTCCTGTACCAGAAAGGCACCCTTTTAGCCACACCCACCTGAAAAAAATAAATGGTCCAACTAGACCATCTTTCCTTACATTTGTCACTTTAAGCAAAAACTTGTATGAGTATATCTTACTAGGGGAGCCCAGGTGACATGTTTGCATCTTACCTGCAAGGTATCTGGGAGTTTTGATTCTCAACGTTTAAGTTGGAAAGTGAGACTTGTGACATGCTAATTTTACCCAAATAGAGTTTTCAAAATTTGATGGGCAGTCACATGTATGACAGATGTACACTAGAGTTCACTAGAATTATATTGTGTGGTTCATCCACATCTGGTAAATATCTTACAGGTGGATCTGTAGGTGTTTTACAACCTGTGTCATAGATGGTACTATATTGAATGAACTTATACTAAGTTTATTTTGCTTATATAACATAGAGTATAAATCTATAGAGGTACAATTGCTAGATCAAAAGTTAGATTGTAATTCATAAGGCTATTATTAAATGGTCTCTGGATGTTGGACTTATACATATTTCTATTAACAATGTACAAGTGCCTGATTTTCTTGTCCAGAGTCTTCCATATTTAGATTCCATGTGAGCCAGGGTGGGAGGCTGGGCCTTCCTCACTACTGGGATATTTTGAATCTTGTGCAAAGAATGCTGGAAGCCAGACCTAGTCCATAACCTGTCAATATAGCCTGTAACTAGCCTCTGGGCTGCATTTGGTTTATAATTTATTATGGGTCTTGTAGCACTAAATTAAATGGCATATGGAGGAATCTAAAAGGTAATATAACTTCTAAAATTGATTTGCAGTTTGAGAGTAGCTTACATATTGGGAGATCTTGGATTATTATATGTTCCCAAATGCTAGACATTTTCAAAGAGTGGTTCTGAAGATTTATATAACACCCCTTCTCTCTAAAAATAAAAAACCAAAATCTTTACTGTGTGAATTCTTTTTGGTACCAGGATTGAACTACTGTGTGAATTATTACATAGGTTTCACTCCTTTTTAAGTATGGCATGTCTTTGTTCCAATTGGTTGCTCTGGGAGTTTATGGTAATATGAAACCCCTGTTTGAATGCTTCTGAAAAAGTCTAAACTATAATAGAGAAGATACATGTGTTTCTTCCAATTGAAATATTTACTCTTAAGTTTGGATTTACCCAGGTTAGCTGATGAGTTCAGGAAAAAACCCTTCCTGCATGGTTATTGAGGTACTGTAAAAGTGCAGCTCAGCGAAATAGCATGTTGTGTGTGTTTGTTGGGGCTGGTGTCCTTTCCTGTAAAGAGCCAGGTGATAAACATTTTAGACTTTATGGTACACAAAATGAAATCAAGGGTATTATATAAGTATTTCTATAGCAAGAGAGAAAACAAACTTTATGAAAAAATTCAAAATACAATAATTGCGGGGTTACTTTAGTAATTCACATTACCTGTAAAAAGAGTGGAATTTTTTTTGAGACCACGTCTTGCTGTGTAGTCCAGGCTGACCTTGACGTCACTATGATCCTCTTGCCTCAGCCTCCCATCAGCTGGGATTGTAGAGTATGCCACCGTATACAGCAGAAGAATGGAATTCTTATTTTGGGGGTAACATTTTTGCTTAATGGGATTCAAAACTGGTATTCACTCTTGTCAAATTAATTTGAAATGTTTATCTGTAAAGACCATTTTCAGCTCCTAGGCCACATAAAACCAGGTAGTAGGCAGGATTTGGTACATGGGCAGTAGTTTTCAAACTGCTGATGTTAAAAGAGACTATGAACTTTGGATCCAGGCACATGAAGGTTTGAGTAGTGGTTCTCAGTTTGTGACTTTGGATATTTCGGTTAACTTTTTGACTGGGGGGTACCTTTGTGAATAAACTGGGGGTAATGACATCAACCAGGGGAATAAATGTCCCTTGTCATCCTTGTGTATTAGAATTCCAGATGTGTGGTTTTTGGTATAATTTTGGTAGACCTACTTAGAGCTGGCGTGTAGCGGATTTTAAAGCTGAGTTTTCAGCAGATGGAATGCTCACATATTCTTAAAATATGTCAAAATATAACTTTGCAGAAGTCTGGCAGTGAACACAAGGTTGGGGTATTCTGACATCATGTGCCCCTCCTGATGTGTACCCCTCACTATGTCACAGCAACACCTGTACAGTCTTCTTACCTGAAATGTTTGATTTGAATATAATCATCAGAAAACAGTCAAATCTCAAATGTGGGACATGCTGAGGACATCTGGCCTGGACTCTTGAAAGGGTTCATTGTTATTAAGGACCAATGACAGAGATTGAGCTAATTAGTGGGAGGATTGTGCTAGATTAGAGGGGGACTAAAGGAACATAAGATAAAAATTCATTGCATGAACTTTGATTAAATTTTAGTTCAGGAAAAGAAAGTTCAGTTCAATTGGCCATTTTCAGGATAAGTGAGGAAATGTGAGTGTGGACTATATGTTATATGAGAGTACTGTGTTAATGCTGACTCCCTTGGGTGTCATGCTGATGGTGTGGTACTGCAGGAGAAAATCCCTCTTCCTGGGGAATAGATAATAAAGTACTTAGGGGTGGCGTGCTGTGGGATATGTCTCCTGGGACCCACTTCTCAGATGGTTTGGGAAAGAGGGGGAGAGAGAGAGAGACAGAGACAGAGACAGAGACAGAGACAGAGACAGAGTGGGGGGGAAGGGAGAGAGAGAGCACAAAGAAGGGAGAAGGAGGGAATATGAGCATCGCTCAGGTTGGTTGTTTCATGTTGCTCATTTCCTAGCATTTCAATGAACACAATACTTTTGGTGGGCTGGTGTCCAGTACATTTTTAAACTAATACTTACTGTAAGGTATTTAACAAGATTCTCTGAAAATGCATCTAAGCCCTGCATGTCTTCTGTCTTTGGTAATGTGGTATGGCTTCTGCATATACTATAGTACCTTAGCTGGGCAAAAGGATATAAAGGCTCCTGTTTTCTTGAGTGGCTCATACAGGTCTCTATGACTGAGTCTCTAATTTTAGAAAATGTAAATGAACAAGAGAGGAAAAGCCAGCATACAGCAAACCTCCCCACTTCAGTTGCTTCCTGAGAGGCCACTGGGGGCTGGCATGTTCTGGGGTATGCTGTGTACAGTGAAGTGCATTTCTGGATTTCTGAGTGACTGGGGTACCACAGAGGTCTTCTCCTGAGTGATGAAGCCTAAGGCCAGGATGAAGAATGCTGGAAGCTTTGGTTCTCACCAATGTGCTTCCAGCCGAGCAGGGAGGGTTCAGAGAAGTTAATGTTCCCTTATCCCTTTTTTTTTTTTTTTTTTTTTTTTGAGACAGAGCCTCGGTTTGTAGTTCAGGCTGGCCCTGAGCTCACTGTGTAGCCCAGGCAAGCCTCGAGCTCAGCAATCCTCCTGTCTCTGCCACCCGAGTGCTGGCATTACAGGCGTGAGCCACCACGCACGGCACTGTGGTATGTAGTACTGATTGCTGGTGGGCGTGACTCACCATTCCTAGTATTGTTGTATGTGGTTATCAGGGATTGAACCAGGGACCTTGCACTTGCCAGGCAGGCGCTGGAAGCACTGAGCTAAATCTCAGGCCCAATATTCTCTTACATTTTTGCAGGAAATCTTACGCTTTTATGGTGTGAGATGACTAAAGTCAATTTAGCTGCCACTTGTAAAAGTAATTACAAGGTGAGAGAAATAACTATTCTTCTGGTGCAGGCTGTGAAAACTAATGAGTGCAGCAAACATTCAATGGACAACCAAATATGTAGCAAGTATCCTAAGGAATGAGTCTGGGAAATACAAATGATAAAAAATATACCCTGCCTTGTGCTGGGCACTTGGAGCATGATAAGAGGAGCTGTGGGGCACAGTGCAGAGAGTTACTAAAATCCTGACTTTGCTCTAGTACGAGGCCTGTGTCATGACAATGCAGAAAACATGCCCCAGTGGAACTCCTTAAGGTCTCAGAGGTGAGTTTGCTCTTGGGATGACTTGAAGAAATGTGGCAGGCAAGAAGCTGGGAATGTTTGGTTTCCATGCAGAGGGCTGAATGGGTCTGGGTGCTGAGAGATTGGCTGGCATTGGGTGTGGCTTGAACCTTAGTGAGCTGCAGGGAGGGAGTCTGATTTCCACAGGGAGGGAATGAGGAAGCCGGGAAGTCCTTGGGAGTTGGAAGAGACCATGGAGGGGATGCACAGTGAGGCACAGTGAGGCTAGTTAGTGCAGGTGCCTGGTCTGGGGCGGGACCTGAATCAGTCAAGGTTCAGGAAAGAATCTGGACTTTGCCATCAGCAATGGGGAGAGAATAAAAATAGGGTGCTCTTGGGGAATTTTTCCATCACATCCTACTAAGAGTTTTTACAATTTTAGAAACTTTTAAAGGAAGCCTTTAAAAATACTTGGAAGAGAAGCTTATTCAAACCTTTGAGCAGTTCTGAAAATTTGTTATATTTCACATAGAACAATTATTTCAGGCGAATGAACATGTGTGGACTTGTTACTCAGTACAGTCAATCTTACAGAGTTAGGGAGGACGGAAGTTATTTAATGGCCTTCAATTTTCTTCTGGAACTTTGTCCAGGTTTTTCCCAAGCGGTCGGTGAGTATTTCTGACTGGTATCTACTATCCCCAAGGTTTAGTGTACATCTGTAAGGGTTTTGGCCATTCCTTTCCCCTGCCTCCTGCCTTTCACCTGAGAACACAAACTGTGGTGTGTTTGTTCTTTTTATTTTGCAGTACTAGAGATTGTGCTTGTGAGGCAGGCACAGCACAGCTGAACTAAATCTCTGGCCCTCTGGGTTCTTATTCTGTATTAGAAAGTTGCACATCATGTAATCTAAGATGGTTCCAGCTGAGACTAACATAGTTGAGTTAAAAGTAAAGAAGAGTGGGGCTGAGGTTTTAGCTCAGTGGTTCTGGCCTCTGCCTTGCAAGTGCAAGGTCTGGAGTTCAATCCCCAGTACCACATACCACAGTGCCGGGAGTGGTGACTCCCTCACACCAATCAGTGCCACACAACACAACACTGGGCATGGTGGCTCATGCCTGTAATTCCAGCACTTGGGAGGTAGAGGCAGGAGGATTGCTATGAGTTTGAGGCTTGCTTGGGCTACATAAAGAGCTCAGGGCCAGCTTGAACTACAAAGCAAGACCATGTCTCAAAAAAAAAAAAAAAAAGAAAAAAAAAGTAGAGTGGAATCTTCATGTTTTCTTTACTTTGAGAAAAGTTCAGTAACTTGGACTGTTGGAAGAAGAATGTATATATAGTACTTACTGTTGAGTATCTGGGTAAATCACCATATTTTTTTTCTTTAGACATCATTAAAAATATTTCTACCTACAATGTAGAGCTTTTCAATGAAGCATTTAAACTTAGAACACTTTGACTCTTGAAGAACAAAAGAAACTTTATAAAATTAACTTCTCGGGGCCGGAGGGTTAGCTCAATGGTTCCGGTGCCTGCCTCGCAAGCGCAAGGTCCTGAGTTCGATCCCCGGTGACCACATACAATATTGGGCGTGGAGACTCACGCCCACCAGCAATCAATACCACATACCACAATACCGGGCATGGTGGCTCATGCCTGTAATCCCAGCACTCGGGAGGCAGAGACAGGAGGATTGCGGAGTTCAAGGCTTGCCTGGGCTACATAGTGAGCTCAGAGCCAGCCTGAACTACAAAGTGAGACCCTGTCTCAAAAAAAAAAAAATTAACTTCTCTTTTGGGTCAAGAAGTTACAGGCCAATGAGGCTCCATATGTAAGTTCCAAAGGCTTATCATTATTTTCTCTTCCTTGTGGCTTGAGTATTTCAGAAAGTTCTTGACTTGTCTCTTGGAGGGTTGCTATATGAGTAGCAAGAAAAGTGACTGACCTGTGGACTGACTTCACTTAGAGGCGTCTTTTCTGCTTTGGCTACAGTGCAGTGATTCCCATAGTGTATGGGGACTAAAGGGCAGCTCTAGGATCAACTGTGTGGGTTACTAAAGTCAGATTAGCATGTGAGTCTTAAAGTACCATAAGTTTTACCAGCAATTTTAGTTACTTGTAGTCAATTTTGTTTATCTGCAGTATAGAGGTTTCTAGTTCAATGTGGTAGCTGTTGTTATCGTGCAGTTCCTTTAGAAATGGTTTACCAGTCAAAAGTATTGCAGGTCCTTCTTGCCTCAAATAAAGAATTGGACTGTGTTGTCCAATTCTTTATTTGGCTTGTCTTAGCCAAAAATGGTACCAAGGGGCCGGAGGGTTAGCTCAGTGGTTCCGGCGCCTGCCTCGCAAGCGCAAGGTCCTGAGTTCGATCCCTGGTAACCACATATAATGCTGGGTGTGGAGACACGCCCACCAACAATCAACACCGCATACCACAATGCCGGACGTGGTGGCTCACGCCTGTAATCCCAGCACTTGGGAGGCAGAGACAGGAGGATTGCTGAGTTCGCGGCGGCTTGCCTGGGCACCATAGTGAGCTCAGGGCCAGCCTGAACTACAAAGCGAGACCCTCTCTCAAAAAAAAAAAGCAAAAATGGTACCAAATTATTATTTGAAAAGTGAGATGTGAATGGGTATGGAAGGAAGCAGCTCTGCAGAGCAAACTGGGAAAGAACAAGAAAAAAGATAAAAGCAAACATGAAAGTACCCTCTACATCTGGGAAAAGCAGTCTGGGCTATCATGGGAAGTTACGTAGTGGGCTTCCTGTGATGCCTGGTCTTCTAAGTTCCTCAGGAGTTCTACATATGGGTCCTGGTGCTGGCCTGGGACCTTGTGATTGACAGGTCCTGCTCATTTTTCCAGCAGCTTTGTCACACCCTACTCCTAAATCATTGTGGTGAAGGAATAACTGAAGATTAATGTACTACTAAATTGTTTCCATACTGAGGACTTAAATTTATTAGGACTTATTTAAGAAAACTGTCATGATGCTGAAACTACCCTAATGCTGTTGGCATTTTTTCCCATATGAAGAATAGGCTATATCTTAAAATGTGTAATTTATACACTGATAATCAGGGATATATTTTATAAAACTCAATTACCTTTTTATTTTTAGTATAAGTTCATTCAGTTGATTGAGAATTTATTGACTGTGCTTATGTGCCCATCTTTTAGGAAATGTCTGGAAGTTTCTTTCTGCCCTTGAAGAGAGGACATTGAAAGGCAGAGATAAATAGATAATGATAATGTATTAAGTGCCGAGATAGACACTACAGCGTGAACGTGGAGAGTAAACCTGCACAAGCCCATTGCCCAACTCCAGCAGTTATTGACTCTTAGTTGAGCTTGTTTCATCTTTATGCTCACTTACTCTTTTCTCCCCTTTATAGTATTTTTTTTTTTTTGAAACAGGGTCTCACTTTGTAGTCCAGGCTGGCCCTGAGCTCACTATGTAGCCCAGGCAAGCCTTGAACTCAGCAATCCTCCTGTCTCTGCCTCCTGAGTGTTGGGATTACAGGTGTGAGCCACCACGGGTACTACCCCTTTATAGTATTTTGAAGCACACCCAAGACAGTGTATCACGTGATCAACACTTACACACATTTTTAAAAATTGAATTCTTTATTGGTGCAATTTATATACATCTCAAAATCACATATAACATTGGGAAATTTGTACCAGTATATGCCACAAGTTAATTCTCATTTTTACCCATATCCCTACCCACTCCCCCCTCCTCCCCCCTTTATACATGCTCTTTTATTTTCTTTCTGTATCATATTTATTCCTTCCCCTCATCACATTCCCAC
>PVIC010037012.1:0-18288 GCA_004025085.1 Thryonomys swinderianus
GCCTGCTGGTCAAACAGGAACCAGTACTTACGATGCATCACTTCTGACAAACCAGCAGTATGATCCTGTGTCTAGCCATGGTGCACTACTTTCTATGCACAGCAAACACTAAAAAAGTATTCAATGAAGTTAAATTCCCTCTAACTTTGGACTGGTTTTTCTGCTTAGCAAATTCCAACCCACTTGTTCATTTCTAATAAATTCAGCTAAGAAAATTGGATTGTTCACGTATTCTCAATAAAAAGCAAACAATGCCACTATGCCAAGGTTTCAGCCATTTCAGTGTTCCCCACGCAAGTCTGCACTGATTGGTTCTGCTCGGTGGTCATGCATTTAGACATTATCCTGAGGCAATTTTTGTTCTTCACAATTCAAAATACACATTCTCTCCTCTCTTTTCCACCTACACACTTAGCCATTGTGCCAACTAGCGCAAGTCAGATTAGAAAAAACTCCTTCATTTGGTTCAACCAAATTTACATCGATTTGTCCAAGTTCAGGAAATGTAAAATTCCTGCCATTACAGTTCTTGTCATGAGAGAGAGCACAACGTATCTTTCTGTGGTCCTATCCCTGCACTAGTTACCCGACATCCGCTACACTCAGAGACATCTATGTTTAAATTAATCTCGGGGAGGGGTCCTTATATCTCCTTGTACTTCTCTCTTCTGACTCTGTGCCTGCATCTAAGTATAATACTAAAAATATAAGTATATTTTAGCATAGGTTAGACTCATTGAACCAAGTGTCTTAAATATACTTGACCTCATCAATTCTGAGTATAGAAGAGATAGACATAATCACTCCCTTTAGATAAGAAACAGACTCAGATTAGTTGCCCAAAAGAACAAAGCTAGTAAGCTACAGTCAAGATCCTAGACAGAATGTGTCTTATGTCCAAAGCCATGATATTTCCATAAGTAAAATGGTCTCATAGTTTTTAGATAAAGTAGGTTTCCCTGTGACTTCTGGCTCAGTATGGGAATATGGAGATGTCCATTCCAAGTCTACTATCACCTAGACCTCAACTTGTTCAACAGAACAGATTATAAGGCTTTGTATTTTATTTGCAAGGGGCACCCCCCACAACAGAGGCACCCACCGCTTCCGAATTTCTGAGGTCACCAGCCGCTTGCTTCCTCCCCTTCTGCACGCCAAGCAGATGAACTGATCAGCTTTCCTCGAGTCAAACGTACCTGTGCAGTCTGAGTCCTGCGTATGGGGACAAAATGTGCCCATCTTCCACCAGTGCCCCCAGCCTGCATCAACCGGTAGCCACCGGCAGATTTCAAATCTCTCTCATCTTCACAGTTCTCACAGTAAATCCGACTGTACATTCATTTACCTCTTTCTCTCAACCACAGTCCGCTTGGTGGTAAAGTCCATCACATCATTTTCTTCCTGATAGCCTGAAAAACCCGACAAAGACTGACTCCACCATACCAAGTTAAAACGCCATTAACTCACCCTTCCCTTTCACTCTTACTGTAAAACCTCAAGTTTATCTTCCACAGGATAGAGCATTTTAGGTTTTCATTTTATTGAAATTTAGAAAATCCCCAAGTCCATTTGCCAATCTGTGATGTCTCCCAGACTGAAAAAGCCAACTTGACTTAGAATACTTCTCAATGAACAACAATACCTGAGTCCAATATGCACTTTTGGCTTATTTTTGTCCTACAAGAAAAAGGCCAAGGAAGATACCCAGAGCGACCGCTGTTGTCATTTATATAAACCAGCCACAGCACCATGCAACGCCAAGACGGCCTTCCGAAGTATTGAGCATTTGTCGGCCTAGAAGAGTTTCACGTCAGGGAGAAGACGTGAGGCTTGAATTTCAGTAAATTCAGGACAATGTAATCTCTGGGTACAAAACAACAGGGCTAAGTGCCCCCAGGAAACTGAGCTCGCAGGGAACAAGGAGAAAGCAAACTTCACTGCCTTCCGGCCGGGCACAGCACAGAGCTTTCACTGTGATTCAATAAACCCATAAAGAGAAGGAGACCGAGAAATTAAGAAAAGGCACCTTGTGCATTTTTGAGGAAGAAATAAATTTCACAGAGCGCTTATAAAAGTGACTTGACGTACCATTTCAAACAGAAAAAGACACTCAATTGTTTCTTGTCACGATCCATTAACATACAGAGCAGACTCGGGGTCTCTTTGTTAACCCCGGAAGAGGGCCCGCAAAGCGCAACACTGGCTGCCCCTTCTTCATTCCCTGGACTGCAGCTCAGACGACAGGCCCACGCTTCCAGAGTGCAGCCTCTCTGAGAGTCGAGGAGGTGTCTTACTCTGCTCTCTCAATACCTGGGCTTCCTCTCCAGGGTCAGAACTGAGTGACTTTTGGGCTGACTAACGAAAACTAACCAAAACCCAAAGGAACTCTGGCAGTCTTACAACAACTTCTAGAACTTAATCCGATCGCGAATCACACGTGTACAGAGTGAATCCACAAGAGTTTAATGCTATGGACTCTACTATTTCCCAGCTTCAAAACAACACCTTCTAAAACAAGGTACCTACAATGCTGCCACAAGAGGTTGGTGACCTCAGAAGTTCGGAAGTGGTGGGTGCATTCTTGGGGGGGGCATCTTGCAAACAGAATACAGAAATCATGAGGACTAATTCTTAGTGCTTTTCCCAATCATTTTATTATTCTGGCTAGAAGAAAAACTACAGTTTTAGTTCTAATCTCTAAGTAGAAAACAGTCTCCTGGAGCTTTAAAGCAAGATTTTTACAACATGTCAAAGCTGCAGACACCTCTATTTCCTCTAGTATTTACCATAAATTGCTGCTTTTAAGAAAATGTTTATATTAATAACTTTCCCCGGATGCAAACATGGATGCTGTGCACAATCATAAAACAGTAACAGTTATTAAAACTAGTCTTACCACACTAGCTCAATGCAATAGCTAAACCCTGTGATGTACAACATTTAAGTTTTCTATGATAAAATTACAATCAGCCCCTAATTACTATCTGTCCTCGCCATGTGAGGCCATAGTACAACTCAAATAATCCTAAAGTGATAAGCTGAAATCCACAAAACTCCAAATCAAAAACATTTTGAATACAGAGACAGGATGCCATCAGTGGAAATTCCACATGAGGAAACTCGGCAGAAAATTATTGAAAATAAAATTACCTCCAGGCTATGTATATAATATGTGCAGGAAGCCAAGAAAAAATTCACGGTTCAAGTTGGATTTCCCAAGGATATCTCATTAGGGGATCCTGGGTCGTATCCCTTTGTGAGTGAGATCTATGAGCAGAAGAGAGAATTAACCAGCTGTGTGGTAAACAGATTGGCAAAATACAGCACAGACTGGCTATTCATAAAACCCATCACTCTCTTTTGCACCCAGAGCTAGGCAGCATACATATGCCCACTCATCACAAGTCCAGCTGGGTTACGCTACCGACTTCTGCCCCTGTCAGCTGTGGGAAATGCAGACCTCACCCAAGACAAACTGCCAGAGCAAGCTGCCACATTCATTTTCCTTTTACACAAAAATCAGAAGCCACATACTTCAGGATAATAAAACTACCCAGCTCCAAAGACACAGGATAGCTGACTTTCCACTTGAAGATGAGCTGCTGCATAGAAGAAACTCATCTGCCCCCTTCACTTGGGCAACAAATAAACATTTATTGTTAAATAGACACAGGGGAGAGGGAGATGACTGTAGACAGCATTCTCTAACCACTACTGATACAGTTGAGATTTAGCAATGTCCCCCCAAAGCCCAAGGATTAAAGACTTGGTCCTGAGCTTAACACAGTTCGCAAGTGATGGAAATGTGGGGAGCTTTTAGGTCACATGGGAGAGAGGATGTCCTCGAAGGAGAGTGTGGAAGCCGCAATCCTTTTTCTCTTTGAGTTGTACCTTCTCGGCAGCCATGCTGCGCTTGCCACCACAAGCCCAAAGCAAGGGGGCCAGCATGGGCTGGAATCACCAAAACTGTGAGGCAAAATAAAACTTTCCTCTTTATCAACTGATTGCTTTAGTTATTCTGTTATAGAAAAGAAATCAGTCACTAGTTTTGGCCACTCTGGGAGCATTCTTAGGTATACTTCCTGGTGTACATGTGCAGATATTATTTTATGCAACATATTTAGGGCTAGTATGGCTGATCTGAAAGGATGTATATTTTCAAATTTTATAGCTAATGCTAAATTATTTCCAAAATCAATGTACGCCTCCAAAAGCAGGGCTGCTCCTCATCTTACCCATATTTTACTACTGTCACAACTTCCCGATATTTATTCATATTGTGCAAGGAAAGATAAATTATACATTTTACTTTCATGATTGTCAACATTACTTTTTTATGCTTACTGGTTCTATACTTTTTTCTAAATGTCTGTTGAAATCTCCTTCACATTTTATTTCTTGTGCTATTTATGATTGTATTATTGCTTTTAGAGTTCTTCGTACACTGTGAAGAGTGATCCTTTTTCTCTTAAATATACTTCATATTTTTGTCTCTCTGATTTTAAATTGAGTATTTAATTGTGATGTGTCTATATAATGTACCAAATTAAATTTTAAAATTATATTTTTTAAAAATTTACTTTATGTACTAAATGAATCTGAGTTCTTTAGTTCACCTTTTTTGTTCATGAACTCCTTCCTTACACTGACTTCATAAACACATTATCGTTCCATACCATCAAATGTTAAAGATACAACAATAACTAAGACTGACAAAGAATCCGACAATCTAGACAATATTTAAAAAATGTAAAATATGTGGTTTTTATTCAATATGTATGTAGTGTTCTGGAATTTTTTTTTTAAGTCAGGAAAAGGGATAGTGAAATTTCAACAGGAAACAATGCTACTAGAAGAAGTGATTATAATCATGGTCAGAGGTGGCCCCTTGACCAAGTGGTATCTGAGCAGATTTCTGAGTGAAAGGGGGCCCCAAAGAGATGACTGATGCAAGAATCTTCCAAGCACAGGAAGAGCAAGCACACAGAACCACAGGTGGAAGGACAGTGTGTACAGTTTAGAAAGTACAGCGAAAACAGTACAGTTGGCAAAAAGCAAGCAGGGGGAAACCTGAAGGAAATGCCCTCAATCTCAGCCAAGTCGAGAATGAAGTTGACCAATAGCCTCCCAACTCATCTTGGCTTCGTGCTTTTCTCCCTATTGTCTAATTCTCCAAAATTAGCCTCCAAGATTTTAAATTTTTAAGGTCTCAAAATACTTTCCTTATTTTTCCAAGCAACATCTAGATTACTTGTCTTGACTTTCAAGACCTTTCCAGATCCACCTTATCATGTGACCTCATCCAGCCATCCAGCCATCTCGCTCATGCCCAGAGCCAGTGTCCATTTCCCCGTGTCCCTCCCTCAATCCCAGCTTCTTCCCCTTTCCCTTCACCTTCCCCTGCTGTTTTCTCCCCTCCCCCACTTTTGTCTCTCTCTCTCTCTCTCTCTCTCTCTCTCTCACACACACACACACACACACACACACACGCCCTCATGGAGAGGAAAGAATATATGTGAGGTGACAAGTTTGGAAGATGTTTCCATGAGTAATGAAAGAAGTCTGAAAAAGCTTCCTTTAGCACCTTTTTTTTTTTAATCTAGTATTTTTTTAACCTTTGAAAAAATACTAAGAATTAAAAACTTCAATCGACTATTTTCAGCTCTGCCCTGAGGATCATCCAGACATTTCTATAATTTTTAATAACACATAAAGTCTTACTTGATGAATCCATTTGCAAAGTAAAACCAGGATCCTGGTGTTACAAATTAAATTAAAATTAACATTCCAGAGTTGCTTACAATATATAAAACATCTCAAATATTTCTTCCCTTCTCTCTTTAGTCCTGAATGTGGATTTGTTCTTCTCATGTAAAATCTTGGTAAAACAGAGAGAGTTTGCAAAGCTTGATACATAAAAGAATAAAAGTCCAGAAAACAGAACACTTAACATAAAAAAAACTCAGTATTTCCCCACAGGCAAATGATCTCAGCTGCAATGGCCTTAAACATTTATAGCTAACTAAATTTTTTATGAGATGCTACTAAGAGGGTTCATTCCATTTCTTAAGAATGACAGCCTGCTCGCATCGAGTCTCTCAGAAAGCAGTGCCTACATCTTGCCATCCTGAATGGGTTTCTCATCAGAAGATTGCAGAAAGCTCAGTAACAACTACCCTATGCAACCTCAACTCTCCTATTCTAGCTGGTTTCTTTCCTGCTTTGTAAAGTACAGAATGACTATAAGATATACATGTGCAGATTACAAAAGAAAATACTGTCATGAAACTGGCAATATGTGCATTAGGAGAAATCCCTGTTTTCTATAAGCAATGTCCAGTATTAACTAACACTCAGCTATTCTGCTCCCCAAATGCCACTGCACCATTTTCCTGCTACTCCAGAACCACACACAATTATTACATGGCTTTCGGGTACAATCTCCACAACGATGTTTCAGCACACAGATTTCATAATAATATTACGAACCTGGAGAAGTCAGTAAAGCCTGCCTTTCAAAAAGGCCACCCTGCTGTACTCCCGCCATCAAAACAGTAATAAAATTAGCTCAGAACAGCTTAGCAAAATAACATATCTGCGTCACTCACAGAAGAGGAGGAGTGACTAAGACATAAAACATAACGAAATGCTAGACCACAAAGAATACATTAATCAGAGCTAACCTTTCAAAAGTGGTGCCGCATTACCAACTCCAAGAGGAGACGAAGTCGCGGGAAAGCTGCAGGGCCTGCTGAAGAAGGGCCGGACAGCCGAGGGTCTGGAGGCAGCACAAAGAGCAACCGTGAAAAACCGTGATGAACTGAACACAGTTCACTTCCTGATCACAGTTCCTGAACTGGCTTCACCTAGATTTTCTAAGCAGAGAGGAAAGATAATTTCACCACAGTAGTTAGAAAAACTATTGATACAATCAGGAAGACCAATGTCTTCTCATGGATGTTGGTATGTCTCAGAGACAGACAGACGCACACACAGAGTTACAGGTTGAACTGGATTAGGATGTTACGCTAATCCACGGTGTCTCACAATGTGACCTTACTCGGAAGTAGGGTCACACAAATATATCGTGGTAAGATGTCATACTGGATTAGGGTTGGCACTTAGTCCAGTCTGACTGGCATGCTGATGAAAGGAGAAAAATCTGGATGCAAGAAAATGCCATCTGAGAACGGGAGAGATCAGGGCGACGTAGGTACGAGCTAAAGAAACATCAAGAACTGACAGCTATGACCAAGGAGCCACAAAGAGCCAAGATGGTTGTGCCCAGAATTTGAGAGGTGCCAAGTCCCTGATGTTACCTTGAGTTCGGGATTTAATCTCTAGAACTGGGAGAGAATATGTCTTTGTTGTTTGAAAGATACTCAGTCTACACTACTATGCTACATACAGCAGCATTAGGAAAAGCACTCTCTGTCTCTCTCACACATACACACACATGCAAATATACAAACACACGTGTGAAGGAGAGGCCTAGAAATGTGCATTTTAAAACTGATATATGCTTTTAGAATAATGCATAATAATACTTAATAGCTGGCTGCAAATGTCTCAACATTTATACATATATATATATATATTTATTTATTTATTTATTTAAAGAACTATTTAAAGCTATTTAAAGAACTATGCTAGTTTGGAAATGAAGCAAGGTCTCCCCTTTCAACTTCAAATGCAGGGGGGCACTCTAGTGCAGAGCTCTGAGTCCCTAACCCCTCAGTTCCCTCTGCAAAAAGGCATTCACCAAGATCAATTTCTTACACAGCATTTTCATTTCTCCACAGCTACCATGAGGACTTCAGTTAAAGGCCTCACCCTCTTCCATTCAGATCTCTATGACAGCTTCTCTACTGATTTTACCTGTCTCATATGCAACTCCTTATTGCCAGATGACTGCTATTCTGAAGCTATCCAGTGGCCTCTACTTGCATACAGCTATAGTTCCTAAGCTATGTTCCAATGGTCCAACAGGATCTTAACATAAGGTAATGTTGAAAAAATTTCCATAGGTTCGGAAGGACTGAGAAATTCTGGCTTAAAGAAATTAAAGTTCCTTACTGAGTGACTTCATCTTTAACATGCATTTCTAAATCTCGAAGGGCAAGACCAGCAGGTAATGTTTTCCAAATATACACTGAACCACACACCCCTTTCTTAAAAAAAAAAAAAAATCAAAAGGAATCACTCTGGAATCCCTATGAAATCTAGAGATCGGATTCTACAGAACAGACTTTAAGGAAATATTTACCCAAAGAATTAAAACATAATGTATGGATAATCCATCTCCACCTATCCAAGTTATTTTCACATCTGTGTCAGTGTGTGTCTGTTTGTGTGTGCGAACCCAGGCCATGACGCAGGTCAGGTATGCACTAAACCACTGACCTACAGCCCTGGCCCCACCCACATTGCCCTAAAGAGTGACTTAACTCCAAAATTCCCTACCGTGTATTCCACTAGGTGATTTAACTAAGATAAAGACCCATTCTTTGTCATAAATGGAAGATAAGCACACCCAAGACAGACATGAGAGGGAGGACAGCAATGCCAAATGCCCTGTCCTGGAAAATACTCACTCTTTCATTTATTCATTAAGCAAATATTGATAATGCCCTTAGTAAGAGTGAGGCACAATTCCTAGTTCTGAATCTACAATGGCACGCAGAAGAGCCACAGGCCAATGCTACAGGGAACACTTCCCGTGGGTACTGAAAGCAACTTGACAAAAAGAAATTACCACGACATAGAAATATCACAATGGAGAGAACAGGATCTGTGTGATCACATGAGACGAGGCACCCGACACAGCCCTGACCGGGGGCCAAAGTCACGGTAGCAGCGGCAGCTGCCCCAAATCTGGAAGGATGAAAGGGAAGGAGCCAAGAAAAAAGGTTGGGCAGAGGGTACCGGGTCTCTTTTATGGCACCTAACCGTGAACAGCAAAGATGGGCTGGAGTGTAGAACAAAGCGGACTGAGACCATCCGGAAGGAAGTCAGAGGGAAACGGCCGGACGAGAAAGCACCGTGAGTCCCAGAACGCTGGGAACTTACACCGAGTGAGGTGGGATATCACGAGAGAGGGTAAGTACCGGAGTCGAACAATTAACTGCAAAGTTAGAACAACTTGGATTTAAAGCTAGACAAAGGCGCAAAGGTGGGAAATGACTGGCTAGAAGTGACTGTGAGAATCCAGGCGAAAGATGGTGGATGGTAATAGCAATTAAGGTAAAAGAAGTGGCCCCCTTCGGGCTTTAGCCAGGTAATCGTCACAGATTGCATGTGTGCTATGAATGAAAAGAGACAGTCCAAAAGTTTTGAGCCTGATCTGCAAGAGAACTAGAGGTGTCATATTTTGAGGGGAGGAAATCTACCATAGGCCATTTCCGCAAAATGGTTAAAAGTAACAGAATTTAAAAAGAAATGCATCTGAGGTTTGTAAGCATACAGATCTACGTAATTTCATTAAAACCATAAGGGGTAGTAAAAATAACTAAACAAATAAAAACAATCAACAAAACCAAATAGCCTGATTAGAATGTTTTTTGTTTTTAATGCCTACAAAACACTGCACTGAGGTTCCATTTACAGATTAAAGTATTAGTATGTCTTAACTGTTCACATGTATAATCAGACTGTCCAGACACAAAAACAGAAATGCACATTATTTCAAATTCTAACCACTTAAGATCAAGAGATGTCAGGATGTTTTGTTACAAAGGTAAAGCCCTAATTTAAGTTCCAATTAGCATAGCAAAGTGTAGCTTTCATTAGCACCAAATACAACCTTTGAATAAGTCTATTCCTCTTCAGACTCCAAACCCACTAATACACAATTTGTCACAAGCCACTTTGAACTTCGTTTTTTGTTTGTTCGTTTAGGAGTAGTGGATGTTGGAAGGTGAAGGAGGTATTTTATACAATGAGCGTTTAAAATCCACCTAAATATGACTGTCCTCTTTTATCACCCTCCATCCTCAAGAATTTCTCTGAAAAGTTCCCGCGACAGCTGATGAACGGATTGCCTCAACACACTGTCTCCAGAAGGCTTGCTCAAGATGCACTGGCCTGCGACCAGGGGTCCAGAGTGGCGCACATATGTGAAGGAGCTCTTCCAAGCACGTGCCAGCCTCTCAGATGAGTCAGTAACTCATTGAATCCACAGTCAGAGCCTAAATAGTAACATAGGCCAGAAGCGCAGAGTGAGGGTGAACACAAAGAAAAGCAAACCAGAGGAGAGGGAGATTTAAAACGAAGGAAAAAAAAATGCAAGAGAATTCTACTTTCAATTAGAATTTTTCAGTACTCCACACTCAATCCTGGTGTAGTGTCTGTCAGGGGGTATATTTATCAAACTCTCAGGTCAAATTGAAAGTAAATATTTGGAGGAATATCACCAAAAAACTGGGGAAAACAATTTTCAATAGGCAATCATCAATTTTCAGCAGGTACTGACGTGCAATATAAATCTGATTCCTAATGTTTAAAATGCAGTAAAGCTTTTTGCAAAAAGAATTAGTATCTACAATCTACTCTACTAATTAAATCCTTTAAGATGTAAAATATAATACAATTATTTGGGTCATATAACTTTTAAAAACCTGAAAGCAAATACCATCGTCAATTTTATTTCTGATGACCAAAAAAGAGAGAAAAGATACTGACTCAATGTTGCCAAGTACAATCTGCATGCCCTCTATTTAGAAATGACTAGGGCTGGCTATTTAGAAATGACTAGGGCGGGCAAAGGCTGGACAAAGAGGAAATATTCAACTGTCACCATACAGAGTGAGCTTGAAGGTCATGCACTCCAAGTCCAATGACCGAAACAAGTGCTACCAGCCTAGCCAAGGGAACCCACATCTGGCCAAGATGTCCTCTTTGGAGACAGTACTCATGGCTTGGTGTGACCTGGGGGAAGGGCTGGGTTTGTCATGTACCAAGCAAGTTTAACCATCTCACTCTGTACCCTAGAGAATTACACAGGTGTGTCTGGAAATGAGGTACACAAGGTCTCAAAACTCTTTCCAGGAGTCATGAATCAAGAGCTGGTGAAGGTCCGCAGGGTCCACAGGGTATCTAGCTCACTAGCTAAAACCGCAACCTGATAGGCTTCGAAATACGCATCCATGTGATGTCACAGTCTACCCTAGGTGAGGCAGATTGTGTAACTCTAGCAAGGGGCTGGCTTTGGTAAGGACTTTCTAGAGAGTTTGAAGAAGTACACTAAAATAGAAGCAACAAATACACTCCTCTCTGTCCAGGCATTTCCTGAATATGGGCTGCCAGTCAGGACATGGGCTAACAAGCACATCTGCCCTCGGACTTTAAGAGTTGAAGCTCCATGTATACCTGTTGCTCTGCCTCTGACAATCTGATGAAAACTTCAATGAGTAAAGTTCACATAATTTTTGTAACATGATAGGGTTATTTTAAACAACTAGTAAGGAAAAGCCCAGTCACCACAGCCAATGAACTGCAGCGAACTCTGACTGTATCTTGGAGAAGAGGTTGCTAGGTAATTTTTCTCTCTACTTACCTCACCAAACACAGGACAGTAGTTTCCTACAGGAAAACCTTTTTTAGCTGCCCTGGGAAAAACAATAAACAAATTGTTTTTACTCAGGTATCTATGTATAGAAGGAAGAAGAACTCGCATTTACTATCTACCATCTTTTAAATGGTCGAGGGCATCTGTCAAGTCTCCCCAATGACTCCATAATCAACATATCATCACCCAAGGAAACATGAGGAAAGCCTTGCTGAACTCAAACAACAGGACCCATATGTGTTAAAGAGAATGCAGAGTGCCTGTGACTACGCTTTCATCAATATATGGTGCACTAAGGAATAATTCAGAAAATACTGCTGCTGGTTTTGGTGAAGAAAATTTTGTATAGTTTATTTCAATCGAAATAAAATGTGAATTTTGTTTAAAAACAAAAGGATGTGCTCACTACTATTGTGCTGGCTGCTCACACCTTTAATTGACGAGGCAACCACCTAGCAATAAAAAACCTTTAAAGTTTTCAATTGTATTTTAGATCAGAATTTCATTAAATATTTTAATTCTTTCCCCTCAATGGAAAACACAAGTTTATTCGGTATGTGTAAATTAATTGGGTGATGCTTTGTTAAACTATTCTTCAAACAATATGACTGAAAAATACCATATGGTTAAACACTTCACATTTGTGGGAAAGTACTTTTCAAAATACAACACCATCCCATATGAACACAAATTATTAATTTGTATTCATAATGTATATATTTATAACTATGCATATTATGTATGTAAAATGGATATTACACATACTTGGTGTTTTTGTATGCATATTATGTATACATATGAAATACATTAAAATATTATACATTATTTTATATTCTACTTCTAAAATTATTCCTTATATCATGGATTTTCCCATGTCACTAGTCTTTGAAAATACAATTTTAACAGGATCACAGTATCTTCTTAAATTATTAAACCATAATTGCTAAACACTTCTTTTCCAGCCAGATATATGGGTTTTCCCCAGTAATTTGGCAATGCTTTAGCAGAAATTCTTTGTATATACATTTTTTATTTTTATCATTTGTATATTTTCAGATGTGATTTCTCAAAATGAGGACATTCGAATTATTAAAGTTCCATAATATAAATTGCCAAATTGCCTTCTACAAAGATAAGTCTGCTTCTCCATATTTTATCTAATATTTAGTACACCTCATTTAGCTTTTTAAATTTTTTTTATTATTCAGTAAACTTTATTGGTACATTATATACACAGCTCACAATTACACACAACATTGGGGAATTTGTACCAATATGTGACACAGGTCAACTCTCATTTTTACCCACATCCCTGACCACCCACCCCCTATATACATACTCTTATTTTTTTCCAAATCATATTTATTCCTTCCCCTCATTATGTTCCCACACCAAATTCCTTTTGGATATTTCCCATTCTATAAAAACTATCATACATTCTGGAGCTCCATTACCTCTACAGGTGCTTATATCAAAGAAAAGATACGGTATTTGCATATCTGTGTTCTATTTATTTCACTTATTAGTGTGTCCTCCAGGTGTCTCCATTTGCACATAAATAAATAAATCTTGTCATTCTTTATCGAAGAATAATACTCTGTTTAAAAAAAAAAAAAAACCATCTTCTTTATCCAGTCTCCAGTTGATGGGCATTTGGGTTGTTTCCAAGATTGGGCTATCACGAACTGAGCTGCTATGAACAGAGGTGTACATCTGGCTTTCCAATGTGATTTTTAAAATTCTTTTGGGTATATTCCTAGCAGGGGGATAGCAGGGTCGAATGGGACCTCTAGTCCTAGTTTTCTGAGGAATCTCCACACAGATCTCCACAATGGTTGCACAAGTCTACAATCCCACCAGCAGTGGAGAAGGGTTCCTTTCTCTCCACAGCCTCGCCAGCATTTATCGTTGGTTTATTTTGTAATAGCAGCCATTCTTTGTGGAGTGAGGCGAAATCTCAGTGTTGTTTTCATTTGCATCTCTCGAATGACCAGCGATGTTGAGCATTTCTTCATATGCTTCTTGGCTGCTTTGAATTTCTACCTCTGAGAAGTGTCTGTTCATTTCAGATGCTCATTTTTGAACTGGGTCTTTAAACATGGGGAGACTAATTTGTTTAAGTTCCTTATATATTGTAGATAATAGCCCTTTGTCTGACAAACAGCTAGTAAAGACTTTCCCATGTTGTTGGTTGTCTTTTAGTGGTGCCAGTGATTTCTTTTGTTGTGCAGAAGATTTTTAGTAGGATGAGATCCCATTTGTTGATTCTTTCTGCTAGTTCTTGTGCTATAGAGGTTTTATTCATGAAGTCTCTTCCTAAGCCAATGTCTCCAAGAGTTTTACCTAACCTGTTTTCCAGCAGGCTTATTGTTTCTGTTTTAATGTTTAAGTCTCGATTTCATTGTAAATTTAGTTTTGTGCATGGTGAAAGAGATAGGTCTAGCTTTAGTTTTTGGCAGGTTAAAGCCCAGTTTTTCCAGCACCATTTGTTAAAGTGGTTGTCTTTCTTCCATTGGGGATGTTTGGCTCCTTTGTCAAAGATAAAGTGGCTTAGTGTATCTGGGGTTGTTTCTGGGTCTTCTAATCTATTCCACTGGTCCTTGGGTCTGTTACTTTGCCAGTACCATACAGTTTTTATCACAGTGGCTTTATAGTAGAGTTTTAAAAGTTGGGGATTGTAATACCCCCGCCGTGTCATGGTTGCTGAGGACTGTTTTTGCCATTCTAGGTCTCTTGTGGTTCCAGACACACCTCATTTAGCTTTGTACAAAATATAACTTTTAAAGATAAAAAATGTTTCAAATACTGTGAATTCACAACTGTGAAGACATGTTATATACTAAAATATTGTCATTCTTTAGAAGTCACAGCAACTGGGCTTTTAACTATTAAATGTTTAAAATATATTTTCAAAGTCCATCATTTGTATTTGCAGCTTGTAAATGTTCATGCCTTACTAAATTTGCTACTTCTTGATTTTGCATAAGCATTTTGAATTTCTCCTTTATGACAACTTGAATTTTAGGCTTTATTTGAGAATTCTCCACTGCAACCTTACAAACATAGTCCATAGTTTTCCACTAATGCCTTTGTTTAATAAATTGAATTTTTAATTTACCTATATTTTGTACATTTTGTGAGAGGAACTCAGTTAAATTTATGCCCAGGCTGAGCAAATTATTTTAAACCCATATGCTAACCAGTTAATCTTCACTTGTCAATTTGAAGCACATTTTCAAACATATTCTTAAATATGTATATATGTGCATGTCCCCACAGAAGCATCTTTGCGTAGTTGTTTATGAACCAGGACTGTGTGAGAAGGAGACAGTGACCCCCACTCAATTCTGTGTCACTAGTGTCCCCAGCTCAGCAAACAATAAAGGTCCCAAGCCACAGGCAATATGGAAGCCATGTATTCCAGAAATGTGTCAGAAAGTTCAGACAACATAAGCATGAATTCACTTACTCTACAATTACCAGAAATGTAACTAAGGACATAAAAATTACTGTGATTTGCTAATTTCCATTCCTCATTTATGTGAAACCCAATTCTAATAACGTAAAAATGTATGACCCTGTAGATTAACACCTACACCACAAAAATCTTACTCTTTGACACAAGTCTTTGTATCTTTAGAAAATCATTTTGACTAGAGCCTTTTGGCCTAAATCACCTGACTACTTAAAAGGCCCTGAAAATACACTTCTAGATGCCATCATGTACCATACCCTCTGCAGGAACTCTTTCTAGTGCTGAAAGGGCAAACTCTGGTCTCATCCAGAGAAAGAGCCGAGCTCCTCCAGGGTAACAGGCTTGTTTTTATTTCAGGGGTGCTGTGAACAATGAAAGCTCTGGTCTTTTTTTCTTAGAGTTGGCTACCAACGTATTAATTTGTGACTCCCAGCAGATGAACAAAAGCTCAAGCAATTTTTACTAACTTCATCCCAAAGTTCTCCCTTATTTTCACAGCTTTATATTCTGTTTGTCTGACCTCCTATTGGCCTTATCTTCTTATATGGTAGGTATTCTCATAAAGTGCCTTAAATATATTTCAGAAAAAGATGGAGCATAAATAATACAAACTCTGTAATTTTTTTTTTCTCCTCTGGGACTTTTTTCCTCAATGATCAAGAAGGTTAAGTATTGAAAAGGGCCAAAAATTTCGACCTCTCTAGGTCAGGATTCAGCAACAGCCTTTTACATTCAAGGGAGTATTTAGATAGTGGAATCTAGCTCTGGGTAATTTTGTAAAATTACCAAACATACTCCACTATAAAATTTTGCAATTCTATTTTCTCCAACATCACCATGTCTTCTCTTTCCAAATTACATTTCCATCTAAATATTGGCCCAACATGTGAATGTGTAGATTACATATTATTTCTGATTGAGAAAAATATAACATTCTTTCTTTTAACACAAGCAAAGTATCACAGCAGGGAAAAGAACTCTGTTTTAAAATTTATTGTCGGTTCCTGCCTTTCCCCCTTGTAGTCTCAGTACTGCTCGTCCCACATTCACTGAATGTAAACTGCTTGAACACCACTTTTACACACATCTCTGCATAAATGAACACATATAAAAATATGCTTTTACTATTTTGCCAATGTTCTTTTTTTTAATTTGGTACGTTTTATTGGTACATTATATATACACATCACAATTGCACTCCACATTGAGAATTTGTACCAGTATATGACACAATTTCTCACTTCTCCGCCCCACCCACCCTAACTCCCCCCACCCCTATATACATAAGCATTGTTTCCTTTTATTAACCATCAATTTTTTTCTTTCATTACTTACCCCTAAACTCCATTACCCTTTGAATATTTACTATTTCACAATATTAATCATGCATTCTAGAACACATTTATAACTTCAGTTTTTCATACCAGGGAAAATATACAATATTTACACATCTGTGACCTATTTATTTCACTTATGAGTATGTCCTGAAGGTGCGTTCATTTGAGTATAAATGATTCAATCTCATCATTCTTTAGGCAGAGTAATACTCCATTTTATTTAAAAAGATCTTCTTTATCCAGTCTAGAGTTGATGGGCATTTAGACTGTTTCCAAGATTTACGTACCGCAAAGTGAGCTGCTATAAACATGGGTGCACATGTCACTGTGATATGAATCTTGTAATTCTTTTGTGTATATCCCCCGCATGGCAATGGCAGGGTCAAATGGGAGCTCTAATCCTTGGTTTTGAGGAATCTCCACACTGATCTCCATAATGGTTGTACTAGTCTACATTCCCAACAGGGTGAGAAGGGTTCCTTTCTGCCCAGAGCTTTGCCAGCATTTGTTGCTGGCTAATTTCGAGATAGCAGCCATTCTTTGTGGAGTAAGATGAAATCTCAGAGTTGTTTTCCTCTGCATCTCTCAAATGCCCAGTGACGTTGAGCATTTCCTCATGTACTTCTTGGCTGCTTTTACTTCTTCCTCTGAAAAGTGTCTGTTCATTTCAGATGTCCATTTTTGAATTGGGTCTTTAAATTTGGGGGACTGATTTTTTTATGCTCTTTATATATTCTAGATAGTAGCCCTTTAACAAATGGCACTGGAAACTGGTTTCAACCTGCCAAAGACTGAAGCTAGATCCATCTCTTTCACTGTGTACTAAACTAAAATCAAAGTGGATGAGAGACCTAAATCTTAAAACAGAGGCTCACAACCTGCTGCAAAACAGGTTAGGTAAAACTCTCCTCTAGAGCATGAGAACTACCAGAAGAAATCAACAAATGGCATCTCTTTCTATTAAAAAGCTTCTGCACAGCAAAAGAAATCATCAGCAGAGCAAAAAGGCAACCAACAATGTGGGAAAAAATCTTTACCAATGTTCCTTTTTTCCAATTTTCTACTAATACATATTTTCACGATACAGTGATTACATTCCTCATGGGGAGCTGAGGCACGTACATAACACATCTTAATTCTTTGGTTGTCCTTTCCACTCCAGCCCTTATCCCTCCTCTCTGCATCTCCTGGCCCCTTTCCCTTCTGCAAAAGATCTACCTCCCTGTTTCCTATCATTTCCCTTTTTTATTTATGCTCTTTATAGTTGGGTTTCTTATATAAGAAATGACATGATATTTAAGTTTGTATGTCTGATCTACTGCACTTAACATGTTGGCCTTAAAGAGCATCCACTTTCCTATGAATAACTCATTTATCCTTCTTCATGGCAGAGTACTAACTCCATTGTTCTCAATACATTTTCTTTATACCACTATTTGTTTGAAAAATGGAGTTAGCTCAAAACTGAAAGCACAAGGCTGGATGACTCCAACACCCCTTCTAATGTTAAAAGTCTATGCTGAATTTAAAGATCAAACAAAACATCTTCATTTTTCTTACTTCTCTCTTATGTACCCAGAATCCTAATATAGTTTCTTGAGAGAAGGCGTCGGGATCCACCTGTTTCCTTGAGGAAGGGAAGAGTCCTGGGATCTCTCCACTGTCCGTGTCAAGGCTTCATTCCTTTTAGTGTTTTATACTTATGCTTTCATTTGGCAACAGTTTGATTATAAACAGCTGTGGGTTTTTTTGTTTTTGTTTTTGTTTTTTTTGCTTTTTGAGACAGGGTCTCACTTTGTAGTTCAGGCTGGCCCTGAGCTCACTATGGTGCCCAGGCAAGCCGCCGCGAACTCAGCAATCCTCCTGTCTCTGCCTCCCGAGTGCTGGGATGACAGGCGTGAGCCACCACG
>PVIC010037013.1:0-18261 GCA_004025085.1 Thryonomys swinderianus
TATGTGGTATTGATGGCTGGTGGGCATGAGTCACCAGGCCCAGCATTGTATGTGGTTACCGGATGGAACTCAGGGCCTTGAGCATGCGAGGCAGGTGCTGGAACCACTAGCTAAATCTCTGGCCCTTAATTGAATTCTTTATTAGTACATTTTACATACAGCTCACAATCACACAAAACATTGGGGAATTTGTACCAGTATATGACACAAGTTAATTCTCATTTTTAACAGCTTCTTTTAAGGTAAAGTTCTAACATTATATAGGAGTGACATCTGTATAACCCAAACCAGCCTAAAATCCCTTGAATTGTAGATCTTTCTAAAGGTCAGTTTTATAAACAAATTGGGTCTCAATAAAGCTATTTTTAAAACACAGCCAACCTACAGAACAAACTGAAGATCTCAATGAGTTCTAGAATGTATGATGGATTTTGTGAAATAGAAAATACTCAAAGGAAAATGTGGTGGAGGGGTGAGTAATGAGGGATAAAGAAAAAAATGTGATGGTAATAAAAAAAGGGAAATAAAGTTTATGTATTTAGGGGGTGAAGGGTTGTGGGGTGGGTAGGGAAATGGGAAAAAAATGAGAATTAAATCGTGTTATATACTGGTACAAATTCCCAATATTGAATGTGATCATGATGTGTATATACAATGCACCAGAAAAAAAAGATTAAAAATAAAACAACAAACAAAAAAACCACAGCCCACCTGATAGAACTGATATGCCCAACAAAGTTGGCTTTAAACAAGGTCCATTTCCCTTTAGATCAATTGCAAGTATTTGTCTTTAGAAAACATTAAAGAACATACAGAAAGATTTAGCTTAAAGGATATTTGTTACACATTGTTACAAGAAGGAAATAAATACCCACTGAACAGTGGGAACTGGGATATTTATGGAATACTGTGTGGCCATTCAGAATGTCATAGAAATTAATCATTCATGAGGAAAGGTAACATGTCAGTCTCAGTGGGAAACCAGGCACATTCAGATTGGGTAATCCGAGGAGAATTTAATAAAGGTGCTATTTGTAAAGCTCCCGCAGCACCCCATGGAGAGAGAGGGAGGGACAGGTGTGAGACACCAGCACAGGTGGCCACCACAGAGCAGCTTACAGAGGAGCAGACATGTTCCTCGAAATCACAGATAAATAACATAAGCACTTATGACATCCTGGATAAATTCACTCCAAAAGGTAAAGATTGGCATCATCAGAGTTCCTGAACAATGCACCACAGCTGTGGGCAGCTGCCAAGGCTATTCTTCGCTGTTGGAGGCTGTGCTGAGCATTTCGGGGCATTTAGCAGCCTTTCCCCCAAGGGATTACACACCAGCAGAAACCCCGGACTTAGACACTCTACCCACTTCTGGTACTAACCTATAAGGGACCTCTGTGAGGGTAAGAATTTGTTTCAACTTCTGTTTTCTTACATGCACTTTTCTACAAAGAACAAATGTAGCTTTTGTGAAACGGAAATTATGCCCACTATTTTTATTTATTTATTTATTTTGTGGCACCAAGGATCAAACTTGGGCCCTTGTGCTCTCAAGGTAGGTGCGGTTCCACTTGAGTTAAATCCCTGGCACAGTGTCCATTCTTTTTTCTTTCTTTTTTTTGAGACAGGGTCTCACTTTTAGTTCAGGCTGGCCCTCAGCTCACTACGGAGCCCAGGCAAGCCTGGAACTCAGCAATCCTCCTACCTCTGCCTCCAGAGTGCTGGGATTACAGGTGTGAGCCACCACACCCGGCACTGTGGTATGTGGTATTGATGGCTGGTGGGCTTGAATCACCACGCCCAGCATTGTACGTGGTTACTGGGGATCGAACTCAGGGCCTTGCGCTTTGCGAGGCAGGCACTGGAACCACTGAGCTAAATCTCCAGCCCAGTGTCCATTATTCTTAATGGGACTCAAGGAGACAGTAATTTAGATTCTACCTCTCAGTACACATTATCTGTCCTTCTCTAAATTTGCTCATGACAGTAAGGAAAAGCAAAAAAAAAAAAAAAGTAACTTAACAATGATACATGCTATAACTCATTTTCAAGTCACTTGTAACAGGGAAGGGCATGATTAAGTTGGCTTCTTACAAATCACTTTTATTCTTCAAGTACTTGTAATAGTAGTCATGAGATCACAGTATCCTACGATTCACAGGTCAAGTACTAGATTGCTTCTAGCATGAGAATACAACTTTAAAAGGAAGGAAGCTCCATAGTTTGGCTTCAACACAGTATTACATCGGCCCAGCCAGGCGTGTCTCAGTATATATAATTATTGCCACTCACTCTGTGATGAGGCCAGGGCAAGCAATTTTGGTCCGGGGAAACATGTTTTGTTTTCTATTACCTCATTTCCTCCAGTTCAAGTAGAAGACAGGTTCTCAGTAATTCTTTGTCTCAGTATTATTAAGGGCCGACAGCAGCATTTTTCTAGTGATAGTTATGTCTGGTGTCAGGAATGGGGCAGTGATAATTTGAAACTCACTCATATACCTCCATTTGCAGATAAACAATCAATGGCTCCATATTTCATGCAAGAAACCACCTGTTATAAGCTACATCCTCATCCAGATGTTAAAACATGAGCCAAAAAAAAAAAAAGTCTTAGAATCAAAACATAGCACAACGTATCTCTTAAGGTGATCCTTAGCATTTTGAATTTTGAGTTCTTCTAATTTTAAAAAAAGGTTTTAGTTTAATAGGTGAAAACCTATTTAAACCAATGAACTTTGAGGGAAGACAACTTCAGAACATGCTACAAAACCCTTCCATTTGACTCAGCAATTCTACTATGTGGAACTTTTCCTCAAGAAAAGCATTATATGAATGTGGAAAGATGGACAAAAAAGGAAAATTTGCTACAGCACTGATTCTATTCATAAAAGACAGACATTTATCTACAGACTGAGGAAATTAAAGAATAAATTAAAGAATTCCTTATGGAAGAAAACTATAATAATGTCAGAAGCTGGAGACCTCCAAAATGTTCAGGACATAGTAAGTACAAAGAAGGCACATCCAAATGCCGGACGTGGTGGCTCTCGCCTGTAATCTCAGCACTTGGGAGGCAGAGACAGGAGGATTGCTGAGTTCGCGGCGGCTTGCCTGGGCACCATAGTGAGCTCAGGGCAGCCTGAACTACAAAGCAAGACCCTGTCTCAAAAAAAAAAAAAAAAAAAAAAAAGCAAAAGAAAGCACATCCAGTGAGAAAACATACACATAGGGACAAAGTATAAAAATATTTTTTAGAAAGAACTGAGAAAAAATGGCAAGAATGAAACCAGATTTTAACAAAAACTCTGGGGACTATGCCTCCGTGGTATAGTATGTGTACCTGGTATAGTATGAAGACCTGGGCCGGACCCCCAGCCTGGGCTTGGAAGTGAGCACCATCACCTCCTTGAACCCACAGGAGAGACCACACCGGCTTCACTACACAAGGGTGGAAAACACATTCCCATGAGGGCGCATCACTGATAGTTCAGCTCTCAGGAGAAGAAAAATTCTATAGGCTTCTAATGGGGGAGGGTGGAATAAAGAATTTTAAATCAGAATAGCTAGAAGACAATAGAGCCATATTGAAAAAAAATTTCCAATTTAATATCGTTTGCCTAGCCAAACAATTATGTAGTAACAGTTGCATGAAGGCATTTCGAAAGATGCAAATCTCGAACAACATTCATCCTTCCTTTGGAAAGTGTGAAAGGCCGTGTCCCTCTCCCCTCAGCCCGAAGGCAAGCCAGAGGACAGTGGGCAAAGGAAGCAGGCCCTCTGATCCCGGAGGGAGGGACAGCACCTCTCCGGTGATGACAGCCAACACAGCAGGGGGCAGGTAGAGGCTGCAGGGAGGTCACGAGGACCCAGCACACTCTGCTTCCTGCGAAGGAATTTAGGCAACTTGGGTTAAACGAGTGACTAAGTATCTGGGGAACTAAATGGAAAAAGAATTACTAACACCAGGAAAAACAAGAAATTGCACAGGAGACGAGCTTGAGGGCTACCCCATGGCTCCACTGTTCACGGGTCAACACTGGCTGCCGTTGGTCTCAGTCAGATCACCCAGTGACAGTGACGGGAGCCAGGAAGGGCTGATGTATGCAGTACTACAGGGGCCAAGAGAGCGAAAGCTTTGCCTTTCAGAGGGGTAAGGAGTGGACAATGCCAACAGTGAAGGAAAAAGCTCCAAGAAATACCATTGTACACATGCTACTCAGCTCTGAGAAATCTGAGAGTACTTCTAGGGATGAAGACAGTAAGGGAAACTTACAATAAAATGCGTGCACAATTAGCTGTCAAAAAGGCAGCAGGGGTGGGAGGATAGCGCACACCTGTGATCCCAGCACTGCCAGGGCTCATGCAGGAGGGTGCAAAGTTAGCATACGGACTTGAGCGACTCAGCAAGCCTTAGTCTCAAAATAAAAAGGGTGGGGAACGTAGCTCAGGGGGAGGACACATCTGGGTCTGATCCCCAGTACTGAAAACAAACAAATAAAGCAGTAATGACTTTGCTCTCATGCCTTCTTATGTTCCAAAAGCGTACTGAAATCTAAAAGGGTGTCCACATGTCAACAGTGGTTATTTCATTTTTTGGAGCACCTGTTGTCTGCTCTGTCGGTATTTTTTCTTTTTTTGTGGAACTGAGAATCAAAGCCAGGGCCTTTACACTGATCTACATCCCATCCATTCATTCATTCGACAGGTTTCACTGTATCTCTACGCTGTCTACACTAGGTTTGATCTTTTGACCCTTCTGCCTCAGCACCCTAGAGTACTGGGATTACAGTGGTTATTTTTAGTGATGGGGTTGTGGGTCATTTACATTCGCCCTTCACTTTGAAATTTTCATGAAGAAACGTGGAATGGAGAGCATACTGATCATAAATCAGAAAACACAGGACGCTTTATTTCAGGCCCTGTCCGAACCCACTCCAGAAAGACTAAAAGTCTCATCTTTTCCTTCTTAGCTTCTGTTTGCTCGGCTGAAGCAGAGTCAGCTAATTCCTTCATTCACACAGCAAATATTTGTTGAAGTCTTTATAGCCAGGCCCTACAAGACAATTCCAATACTTCCAACTCTTTATTGGGTCTCCAGATGTAATCGGTGTCAGCTAAAGGAATCAGCTGGGAGACAGAGTAAGTCAACACCTGTCAAACTTTGCGCACTGGAATCACCTGAGGACTGACCCCAGCGGGCTGAGCCGGTGGGACCCACACCTGTGACAGAAAGAAGCTCTTTAATGTGCCCGGGTTCTGCTGAAGGCTTCTCAGTGGGACTGTCCAAATCTTCAGCCACCTCTGCCCCAGAATCATGCTCATTCTCTAGCTCTCACAATAGCCTAAATTTCAACTCCACAATGTTTAAAGGGGGATCTTCGAAATGTATCAGAAGGGGCACTGGTTAGCCAGCTGGAAGGGATGCTTTTCGGAAATTAGGAGCAAAACCCAACGCCCAGCTGAAGCCCATAGCTGTGTTTTTCCCTCTAGGCCTCGGTTTCTGCACACAAAAATGGGCTTAGCCTGAGAGCTGTTGTGTGGATTTCCTGGTAGTAAGACAGCTAAAGGACTTGTCAACCCCAACACACGGTGAAGCCTCAGTCAACAGGGACCACTGCCGGCAGCCAACCGGCTTCCAGGCCTTTCCTGCCGCCAAGGCCTGGCTGGGACTTGGGAGATCACTTGAGATCTCCGCCTCCGGCCTCTCCTAGGAGAGCCCAGCGCACTCACCCCGCCCCTCCCAAGAAGGATCCCAGCCTCCAACCAGGATCCCCACAGCCTGGAGGCTGGGCTCAGAAAGAGGCTGTCCTTTAGATTTTACTCAGTGAGTTATTCTTGGTTCACTTGAATTTTATTACCAAAGAGATAATTTGGAAAACAACCTCTCCTTCCTGATCTTCGGTTTCAGGCAAGAGTCCGCCCACCGTAAGAACCGGTGAGGAAGGCACCAGGTGTCCCCGACACTCAGACAAACTGCCCGCTGAACCGGCTTCTCCCCCGCGGCCTTCCCGAGGGTCGCTGCCCACTGTCCCAAAGAGAGCCCAATGTGAAGGGAGTGGTACTGAGTTTTGTACTTTACAGAGAAGTTAGGGCTGCGCAAAAAGGATCCCCCAAAGCCAGCCCGAGGACCTCAGCGGGTCCACCGGGGACCTCCGCCTCCCGACTCCGGCCCGCCGGGCACTCACGATCTCGGCCACGATGAGGAGCCCGGGCAGCGTGCGGAGGAACTCGCGGTCGTAGGCTAAGCTGCTGCTGGTGGTGGAGAAGTTCTCGGCGAAGGAGCTGGTGGTGGTGTTGACCGTGTGCGAGCGGGCGCGCTGCGCCTCCTCCATCGTCGCGCCCCGGCCGAGGGGGCCCGGCCCCGGGGACCCCAGCGCGCCCCGGGCGGGACGCTAGCCCTGCGCCCCGGGACGCGGCGAGCGGGAGGCGGGAGCGGGGCGCGCTCGGGGCTGGCGCGTCGGCTCGCGGGCTCCGGGCTGCGCTGGGCCCGGGGAGGCGGAGGAGGAGAGCGGGGAGGGGGAGGGGGGAGGGCGCGGGAGGCCGGGGCCGCGGCGGGCGGGGCCGGGAGCCGGGCAGGCAGGGGGCGGGCGGGGGCGGGGCCTCTCCACCTGTTGCTGGGAGAACGCAGAGCTGAGGCGCGGGCGTTGCAGCGCCGCACCATTCGGAGACCCGCTTCCTCCCACCGGCGGGGGCCGGACCTCAGCCCCGGCTCGGAGCGAGGCCGCCAGGACGGCCCGGGCTGGCTGCTCCCCTCCCGCGGCGGCTGCCGCCGAAGCCCGGTGTTATTTCCTGTCCCTCCCGTAGGGAACAATTTGAGGAACCAACCTAATCGCTGGGCTCCGTGGCGAGGCGCTTCCAGGGGCTCTCGGATGCCCCGGTGGGGGCTCGGAGTTCGGGGGACATCGCCAGGGCCGGAGGTGGGAGGGAACTGTTTAGGGCTCCTGGTTGAGTCCGCTTGACCCTCATATCACCTTTGCAAACAAGATTTTTTTTTTTTTTTGAAGTTTGTAAGGGGTGGTTTGTGCAGAATGAAGCTTGACAAATGGGCTGCGAGGTTCTGCGGTGCAGGAGGAGGACGAAGGGGCGCCTCATTGAGTGAGGCGACATTTAGTGAGGTTCTGGTCAGGTGAGACTTGAGTCAAGCCCTGACCCTTGCGCTAACCAGCGGATGGTCCTAAACACGTAGGTGTTTCCCCACATATTTAGTAGTGCCTTCTGTAAAGGCTTTGGTGGACGGACATGTGGCCAAAAAGATCACTTTCCCTGTGGCTCCTCTTTCTGATGCGTGAAGGAGTAACTGAAAACACAGAGGAAGGAGGGAAATTATTTTTGGTTACAAATACAGGGTAGCTTTGAGTTTGCAGCAGTGGTTGGTATATGAGGTGATCTGTTCCAAGACAGGTTTAGGGAGCCATCAAGAGGACCTTTTATCTAAAATGTCTTATCAGCTGAGCTGAGAAGAAAGCACAGACAAAGAACTAATACAAACAGATTTTTTAAAAAGGAAATTAGTTTAAGTCTAAGGCCTAGGCAGTAGCAACTCAGGAAATAATAAAGGGCTTCCAAAGCCCTTTTTTTGTTAAAAAAAAAAAAAAAAAAACCCAAAGCTGAACATTCAGAAATTCCATCCATGTGCATTTGGTAAGCACCTTGGGTGGCAACAAAAATGTTAAATACCACAGCACTCTTCTCTAGAGCAGTAGTTCTTAAGGTATGATTCTCAAACCATCAGCTTCAGCCCCTGGGAACGTCCAAGAAATGCAGATTCTCAAGCTTCGCCTCAGACCACTGAATCAGAACCTCTGAAGATGGAGCCAGGAATCTGCTGGAATAAACCTTCCATGGTGCATGCTGATGTTTGAGACATGTGATTTGGAGGAGCTGCAAATGTGGTTGGGAAAATAAGAGATACACACATGAAATGACATTTGGCACATATTTAAGACAGGAAGGAAGTCTACACGAGTCTATTTTTTATAATGCAAAGGACAATCCCTTTCTAAAACCCTTGGGGCCAGAAGGATTGGAAGTGGCTGGCACTGTAATAAAACATACTACTTTTCTTCAGTGAACTTAGAGTATATGAATAAGTCTAAGTAATGTAAGAAATGTTCCTGAACACTAGTAGCTTAAAATGATTGTTTTATTACTCAGAACCTGTAGGCCAGAAATTTAAGTAGAGCTGGGCTGGGCTGGGCTGGGCTGGCAGGTTCTTCTGCTCTACAGTCCACCACCCAAAGCCAATAAAAAGGCTGCCCCACAGTCAAACAGAGGGGCAACAGATACAACCTGTGGGTGGGAGGAAGAGCAAAGGATCATGGCCCTCTTTTAATCTGCTGAGATAAAGATGACAAAGAGCTTTGCTCAGTTTAAGTTAGGAACTACATTTTCTTCTGAAAATTTAAGAAATTGGTTTTTGGGATTTGGGGTTTCAAAATTGTAGGGAAGTACTTGTTGCTTGGAAGTTGACCATGACTTTCTGAGTGCTGCTTAAATTCAGGTGCTTATTTTCTACCTGCAACCATCCTGATTGGGTCCATTCCTCCATTAACACTATTACCAGTTGACCCCCCCCCCACCTTCCTGCCAACATTATTGCTTGAAAACTCCAGGTTGTGCACAGTGTAAGGGCCTGAGAAGATAGTTCAAGTTATCTCTTCCTATCCCTTTCCCCAACTACTCTAGAATTCTTTTGTTCTGATCCCAAATACACCTTTCATGTACCCCGAATGGTGTGACCACTTTACAGTCATAATCAGCTTTTCTCCACCCGCACAGAGAGCTCAACATCTGCATCCTTCATGGTCCACTGCAAATATCACCTGTTCTGTGACTGACTCTGAATGGTCACTAGGTTTATTCTTTTATTCTTAGGTTTTTTTTTTTTTTTTTTTGCTTTTTGGAGACAGGGTCTCGCTTTGTAGTTCAGGCTGGCCCTGAGCTCACTATGGTACCCAGGCAAGCCGCCGCGAACTCAGCAATCCTCTTGTCTCTGCCTCCCGAGTGCTGGGATGACAGGTGTGAGCCACCACGTCCGGCATTGTGGTATGCGGTGTTGATTGTCGGTGGGCGTGTCTCCACACCCAGCATTATATGTGGTTACCGGGGATCGAACTCAGGACGTTGCGCTTGCGAGGCAGGCGCCGGAACCACTGAGCTAACCCGCCGACCCCTATTCTTAGTTTTAGAATTTGTTAGTTTTAGGCTGGAGATTTAGCTCAGTGGTTCCGGTGCCTGCCTCGCAAGCACAAGGTCCTGAGTTCGATCCTGGTAACCACATACAGTGTGGGCGTAGTGACTCACGCCCACCAGTAATCAATACCACATACCACAGCACCGGGCATGGGGGCTCACGCCTGTCATCCCAGCCCTCCGGAGGCAGAGACAGGAGGATTGCTGAGTTCGAGGCTTGCCTGGGCTTCGTAGTGAGCTGAGGGCCAGCCTGAACTACAAAGTGAGACCCTGTCGCAAAAAAATAAGAATTTGTTAGTTTTATACACTTCTCCAGGGATGTGATTATCCTTCTCTGTCTTTCCCCACCTAGGAGGTACTGAATGAATGCTGAGGCCCCAACTCTGCTTACATGGAGAAAAAAGTCAAAGGAAAAAAAATAAACCCAGCTCTTCCAAAAATAATTCACAAAGAACAGAATTTTGAGCTGGAAAGTATCCAATTTATAAAAAAGAAAAATACAAAAAGGTGAACTTACATAAGCATCACCCTGGAGTACAGGAACAATTCTGTTCCGCATTTCAAGTCTGAGGGAGACCTGCCAGCAAAATGCAGCATGAAATCATAGATTAGATCCTGCACTAAAAAAAAAAATAACATTAGTGGCCAATTGGCAAAATCTAAATAAAGTTTGTGGATCAAATAACAATTTGGAATAGTGCTAATTTCATGATTTTGAGATGCTGACATTTAGAAAATGTGGGTGAAAAGTCATAGAAAATCTTTGCTGTTTTTGTAATGTCTTTGGTCGGTGTGAAGTTGCTTCGGAAACAAAAGTTAAGTAATTATGTATAATTGATTAAAATAGACTTCATTAATCCCAACTGTAGCTCACATTCTCCAAGCACATTGGATTCTATGGGCTTATCTTCCCCAGAACTTCCTGCCTCCCCTCCTGTTCCTATTAATATTTGTCTTAAAGGGAAAACAAGTCCTTAGATGAGAAGAGTGCTTTTCCTACTCCAGTCGTAGAAATCTCCAGTCTGTCCAGTCTGCCTTCTGTCTGAAATCAGCTGTAGCTAGGGCCCAAATCTACTGGCCGATGAACTTTTAGGATAGAGTTTGTTTGGGTTTCAAGAGTCTAAATCAATTGGACAGAGTTTTAAATCCCAAAGACCATAGGGTTAAGCAGATAATACCCAAACAGACCAGATCAGTTTCAGAATGGGTTTTTCAATTGTACTCTTCTGGACCAGACACATTTGGGCTCAAATATTAACTTGTAGCAAGCTCTTTAACACAAAAAGTACAGTCAATCACATTTTTTATTAAAACATGACCTCCCATATCTCACTGTTAGTTTTCTGCTTTAGTTTAGACACGAGAACAAGAAATACTTCACTTTCTCTTTCCAGAAGGGAAGCAACTTTTGGGGAATCTGGTAATGTCACACAGTCAACTCTCAACCTTCAGGCTCAGCTGGGGGCTCTAGTAGGAGCACAATACTCTAAAGAGGCCATATTGGTTTCTGCTCCACCTGACTTATGATGGAGGAACTGGGGCCTCGTTCAGTACCAGGAATTCTGAGTTTTGAATACTGCAACTAATTCTTTTAAAAGCTGCATGTGCCACTTCTGTGGGCTAAATAAATATCTATCCATTAGTGACTCAGGCAAAAGAAGACCCTTTTCTCTGTCTCCAGTGCTCTCATACCATGTGCTTCCCTGGCCCAGAAGTGTCAGAGGCCACAGAGCTTACTCAGAGAGGGTAACACGAACAGCAGATGAGCTGGAGGAAGTGCTAAGAATGGAAAATAAAATGGGCAGTAAGTAGCATGGTGCTGAAGGCAAAGAAGGTTAAAAGTGGGAGAATGTTGAGGCAAGTTAAGAATCAGAGCATGTAGAGGCCACTTGGGAGCCTGAGGCAGGAGGATCACTTGGACTCAAGAGTTTCCGATTAGCCTGGTAACAAACAATCTGACCCTGTTTTTAAAGAGAAGAGATTTTTAGAAGATAAAGTAGACCCTTGCCTTATGAACCCAATTTATTCCTGAGGCCTGGTTGTAACTCAAGTTGGTTATAAATCAATAGAGCTGAGATTTAGATGTTTACCCGGGTACAGGCTATAACAAGAGGCAGGTGAATCTTCCAAGTTGTTTGTATGTCAAGCTGGCTCTAATTTGACAGTCTATAGAACAATAGCTAATTTGTTATAGACCTATACTGTGCCAAGCACCATCTTTAAAATTATTTTACTAAGTCACTGGTTTAAAAGAAAAACTAATCTCTCAACTCAAAATATAGCAAAGGTTTAAATGTATACCTGAAACTGAAACTACTGGAATAAAACACAGGAGGAATATTTCAGGACATTAGTTTGGGCAATACTATTTTGGATTTGGCCACAAAAGCAAAATTTGACAAAAAGGATTATGTCAGACAAACAGGCTTTTGCACAACAAAGGAAACAACAGAGTGAAGAAACAACAGATGGGATAGAGAAAATGTTTGCAAAGTGTTCATCCAAAAAGAGATGCTTAACATTTCAAATATATGAGGGTTAAAAAAACACGGCAGCAAAAACAAAATGAAACCACCAAATAATCCTATTTAAAATGGGCATTATGAATAGAGCAGACATTTCTCAAAGAAGATGTACATACAGTGGCCCAACAAATATAAGAAACTATGCTCATCATGAATCACCCTAGTAATGCACCTCAAAACCACACTAAAATGTCATCTTACTTCCTTTAAAGTGGCTATTATCAAAATGGTGAAAAATCATGAGAGCTGTAAGGAAATCAAGAAAGGGGAATTGTCATAGTGGGAATATAAACTAGAATAACTATTATGGAGAGTAGTATGATGTTACAAAATGATAACTGTAAATAGATGACAATATATCCAGCAATCCACTGCTGGGTATGTATTCAAAGGTAATGAACTCAGTATGTCAAAGAAACGCCTACACTCACACATTTATTGCAACATTACTCACTATAGCCAAGGTATGGAACTGGTTGAGGCATCCATCCATGGATAAATGGATAAAGAAAATGTAGTATATATACACAATGGAATATTTATTATTCACTATAAAAAAAGAATGAAATTCTGTCACTTGCAGCAACATGAACTGAAGGATATTATTTAAAGTGAAATAAGTTTAGGTTTTTTGGTTTGGTTTTTTGGTGCTGGGCATTGAACTCATGACCTTGTACTTCTGAGGCAGGCACCAGAAGCCCTGAGCTAAATCCCCAGCTTTAAATCAGATAAATCAGACACAGAAAGACAAAGACTGCATGTTTTTCTATGCAGAAACTAAAAAGTTGATTTCACAGAAGTCGAGACTAGAACACTAGTTTTAGAATGGGTATATTGAAGAAATGGCAAGTTTTCCCTAAACATCCTGTAGGACCCACATCACACTCAGACAAGGAAACAGACAACATAGATGGCAAGCAGAGACCTGTGAATGAGCTGTGTTGGAGGGTGAGGTCCAAGTGAGACGGACCCTAGTTTCATCCTCCCTAGAAGTGCCACAGAATGGTGGGAAATTGGGAGGCAGGGGCTGCTAGAAAAGTACCTCATGCTTGTTACGAACCCCTTGTTGAGAGGTTCAGTGTGCCCAAATCTACAGGCTTTTATTTGTAGCACTGCCAAGAATTCTAGGCTCTTTTAAAAGGACTTAAAACAGAGGTGAGTCGGAAGGCCTGATGTCTACACCTTTCATTCATTAGTGTTTATTAGGCGCCCACATGCAAATTCTTCTGCCCAACATGCTGGTGGAGCAAGAACCTGTCTTTCCCAAACAAGTGCCAAAACACTTCCAAAATGCAATCAGAAGCACCAGGAACTTGGGCAGCAGAGATGCGAAGCAAAGTAATTATACACACAACATGCCTCTCCTGAAGTTTCTTTCCAACAGGAACGCACTAAGCAAGCAGTTTATGGAGTGGTTATCTGCTTACCAAGTACTTTTACTTTAGAAAGAATTAATTGGAGTGTTCTTTTGAGCCCCGGGGCAAACAAACATTCAAGTGTTCGTTTAGAGTCAGTTAACTATTTGAGGAGAGATGATGGGGAAGAGGAATTTAAAACTGGCTGTGGTTTTCATTCAGAGTCATCACCAAGAAACATAAAACACTACACTTTATATATATGTACTTCTTTTGAGGAGTTGGTGACACAATAAGGTAAAATGGATTTATTATAGGGTTGATCTAGAAGTTCTATCATCTGCTTGTTTATAATGCCAAGAATTATTTCTTTTTTTTTTTTCAGGCTCAGTTTCACTGTTAACTATTCCTTCAGTCCTAGCATGTGCTTGCTTTGGGACCGGAGGGAAAGCTCGGGACCTGGCTAGCAAGAGCTGTATTGCATGAACTACAGTGATACAGCATCAGGCTAATTGTTGAATGACAAACTGCACTTGAGTTCCTCCCCATGGTGCATGTGAACCAGAAAAGCCAGTTAGACCTCCTGGCACACTCAGAATGTGGGGATTAATGGAGAAGGCCCAGGGGACCTCACTTAATTGCATTTATGCTTTTCTGAGTGGGGCCTCCTGTGACCCTCCTTGAGAGAATCTTAAAAAAATATCACCAATAAAGAAAGTTGTGGTACACTCCGAGAGAACAGTTCACACAGACAGCCCATGTCCTCAGCTGCTGGCAGATGGGGGACATTCAACATGACCTTGAGAGAGAATGGGGTAGGAAGAAATGGCATTGTTCACAAAATCAGAGTATTATGGCATCTCTAAACAGCCACTGGGGACAGCTGAGGTAAAGCTTCATATATCATCACCTTTATTCTTCTCCATTGCTAGGAGTGGTTCATGTTCACATCATATAAGGAAAAAAAGTATGTTGTTTCTTTAAGCTATACATTAGGAATTGTAGTCACATCTTATCAGTAGTCATTTCAGTTATTTTACCCCCCTTTTAGAGACACTGGTTACTTCTGAATGTCTCCACTGTCCTCCTTCAGGACTGGAATTCTACGGTTTAAGCTGAACACAATGCCACATGGTCAAAGGCATTTCTCAGACTCCCTCACAGTTAGCAGTGGTTGTGTGACTAAAGAATTATAATAGTTTATCCTCTAGTTTATATGTCAGGTAACTATCCAAAGTGCTTCAGATCTAGCAACCCATTTAATTCCCAAAATAACTTCATGAACTATCAGGAAACAGTGGCACAAAGACCTTCAGTGATGTGACCAAGGTTACACAGAGTTAGCACAGATAGTGAATCGCAGCTCACCTTTAGCCAAATGGTGTGAGTGCTCGGAGTAGACCTTTCCGCAGGGAGAATGGTCTCCCCATCCCTTCTCTTCTTCCTTCCAGCTGGAAGTTTCCAGCCAAAACTATAAGACAGAAGCCGCATAGTGAGGTCAGAAAGACAACAGGCTAGAAGGAGCTGTTTGTCCAAGGGCACAAACCCCCTCTGTGGCTGGATTTCTTACACTCAGGTTCTTGCATGAGAAAGAATTAAACCTTTACCTGATTTAGTCATTGTTATTTAAGGAAGAAGGGTACCCTTATAGATAGTAATTATGACAAAAAATATATTCCCACAAATCTACTTTTTTTTTTTTGCAGTATTGGGGATCGAACTCAGGTCTTTGTGCATCCAAGGTTGGCGTAGTACCACTTGAGCTATATCTACTTTTTATAAAGAGTGAGGTTATGAAAGGAATACCTTTGAGCATGTACGGTATACCTGTGTCTTTGCATGCGATCTCATGCAACCATCACAGAAGTTCTGTAAGTAGGTATTCTTAGGCAAAATCTACAATGAGATATCAGAGGCTCAGAGTGATTAAGCACAGGACAGATGAATAGCCTGAGATTTGAACATGTCTTCTCTCCAGGGGCCTCTTTTTCACTGTTCCATAACCCCTCTTTTTTTTTTTTTTTTTTTTTTGCTTTTTGAGACAGGGTCTTGTTTTGTAGTTCAGGCTGGCCCTGAGCTCACTATGGTGCCCAGGCAAGCCGCCGCGAACTCAGCAATCCTCCTGTCCCTGCCTCCCGAGTGCTGGGATTACAGGCGTGAGCCACCACGCCCAGCATTGTGGTATGCGGTGTTGATTGTTGGTGGGCATGTCTCCATGCCCAGCATTACATGTGGTTACCGGGGATCAAACTCAGGACCTTGCGCTTGCGAGGCAGGCACCGGAACCACTAAGCTAACCCTCCGGCCCCATAACCCCTCTTATAGGAAGTGACTCATTCATAAGAGGGATTCCTATAACATCTGTATCATGATTCATAACCCTTGTATTAGTTATTCTTCAGAGCAATCCTATCAGATTGGTGCTCTTAGTTCCATTTTATAGATGAAAAAGAGACAAGACAAACAATTATACACCCAGAGTCAACTGAAGGCCTAGATTTAGAAGTCACAGCTGCAGAAATTCAAGGCTTATGATTCTTCCACACATAGAAGTAGTTTGGAGGTCTTTCTTCTGAAATTTGCAAAATATCTTCTTGGTTTTCACAAACGTTAGAGGAGGAAGGAACATGGAAGAGGAAGGGTGTCAGCTGCTGGTAACGCAGAAGTGCTGTTTCTCTGATTTTTAGAGGTTCTTCCACGTGGAAGGTTGGCCACATTAGAAAATTTCCAGATCACAGGGAGAGTTCATGAAGCTTTCTGTCTTAGAAACAAAGGTCATGATTACCAGGATTCTTGCTCCCTCTGTCACACAGAGCCTTTAGTGGGGAGACCAGGGAGCCCCAAGTCTCTATATCACTCTGCTTCGTCTCTAGTTTCCAACAGAAAAATCACGCTTCACTGTTTCTGGTCTGTTTAGGGGTTAAGAGGCCCCTCCACTGTATACTCCTAGGTTAACTAGGATAGGAAACTGAACTGAGACCTGCATCTTGCACCTCATTTCCCAGGGAGGGGGGCTCAGTGTTGCAGCATTAGGGCACTGCTTGCTCCCTATTCCTGTTAAACAGTGCCCAATGTACTCTACCCAAGGTGATGGGGGGCTCTGTTGCCACGGAAACAGCTGGAACCAGAGACCTGAGGACTGGGGTCCTCAACTGTGGCTGTGTATGACATGAACACCACTTGGGGAGCTTTGAAAAATACCCAAGTTCAAGCCCCATACCAGAGACCGTGACTTCTTAGTGTTCCACAAAAACTTGCTAATGTAATAATTCATAGATCATTGTACAAAGTTTGCAGTTCATCTTAATATCAAAGAAGAACCTTTTCAGAAAGGTTTTCTGGAGTGTCTGAGAAGCTCCTTGCTCTAATCTGTGATTTGTCTGTGGTCCCATTCTTTTCTAATTTTTTTTTTTTTTTGAGACAGGGTCTCACTTTGTAGTTCAGGCTGGCCCTGAGCTCACTATGTAGCCCAGGCAAGCCTCAAACTCAGCAATCCTCCTGTCTCTGCCTCCCGAGTGCTGGGATTACAGGCGTGAACCACCACGCCTGGCACTGTGGTATGTGGTATTGATTGCTGGTGGGCATGAGTCACCATGCCCAGCATTGTATGTAGTTACCAGGATCAAACTCAGGACCTTGCGCTTGGAAGGCAGGCGCCGGAACCAGTGAGCTAAATCTCCGGGCCATTTTTTCTAATGTTTTTTTTAAAAAATCTGAATATTTGCTATCAGAAGAGTGGGTCACAGACCAGGGCTTCCGTGATCAGGCGGGGCAAGTTAAAAACTGTAGCCCCTCTGGCCACAACCTAGACAAGCTGAACTAGAATCTGCATGTTAATGAGACTGGCAAGAGTGTACACAAGAGTCAGCTGGGATGTTTTGTTTTGTTTTGTTTTTGAGGCAGGTACTTGCTTTGGAGTTCAGGCTGGCCCTGAGCTTACTATGTAGCTCAGGCATACCTTGAACTCAGCAATCCTCCTGCCTCTGCCTCCTGAGAGCTGGGATTATGTCATTAGCCACCATGCCCAGCATTATGGTGTGTGGCACTGACTGCTTGTGGGCATGAGTCACCATGCCCAGTACTGTTGTATATGGTTACCAGGGATCAAACCAGGGACCTTGCACTTGCTAGGCAGGTGCCAGAACCACTGAGCTAAATCTCTGGCCCAGTCTGGGAGTTTTTTTTTTTTTTTTGAGACAGGGTCTCGCTTTGTAGTTCAGGCTGGCCCTGAGCTCGCTATGTAGCCCAGGTAAGCCTCGAACTCAGCAATCCTCCTGTCTCTGCCTCCCGAGTGCTGGGATTACAGGCGTGAGCCACCTCACCCAGCACTGTGGAATGTGGTATTGATTGCTGGTGGGTGTGAGCCCAACATTGTATGTGGTTACCAGGGATCGAACTCAGGACCTTGTGCTTGCGAGGCAGGCGCCAGAACAACTGAGCTAAACCTGTGGCCCAAGCCTGGGGAGTTTTTAAAACTCCTGAGAGGTCTCCATCCAGGGACTCTGATTTAATTGGATTGGCATATAGTCTGCATATTGGTTTGTTAAGAATTCTGTAATAGGCAGCACATTTTGAAAAGCCTGGACTTCAGAGCCTTCCCTTCCCACATTTCCCACTCTCTATCTCTCTCCTACTCTTCCACTTTTCCCCCAAAATATGTGGTAGCCAGTACTAAAAATTCCATTTCAGTTGGGCTACTTAATTCCAAAGAAGCAATGATACTAGTGTGCAGTGCGATTTAAGCTTTAGGAAAGTAAATGCTCCAGGCAAAAGCCCAGCCCTAAAGGTTTCACTTGAATCTTTATAGGAATTGACTGGGAAACTATTCTTATTTCTCCACCTGTATCTCTTTAGAGTCACACCCCTAGGTGTCAGCCTGGACTTCTCTATATTCCAAGCCAGGGAAAGGCATAAATATGCGGCTTCTTGATGCTTACTTTGGTGTCCATTGTTATTGATTCGATGTCTCAACCACAGGAAGTTTTCGATTTTGCTTAAGGACTCAGCTTTCCGGGCTGTTCAATTTGTGCTTTGCCCCTGCTGTGAGCAACTAAAGTGAAAAGCACCAGGTGGAGGGGGAGGCTCTTGGGGCTCGTGTTTTCTTTCACCAGATAGTATCAGAGGGAAATAATTGAAAGCTACTGTAGAACAATTGGGCTTTCATGGCAAGGGGCCCTTTGCTGGGGGGG